>ML819393.1:51850-64955 GCA_009831015.1 Picea engelmannii
ATGTTTAATTTATAACATGTTTAATTAATATTTATATTAATTAAATATGTTAATTTTAATATCATTTTAATTATTATCTTTTCCATTACCCCTAGCCTACCCCCTAGCCTTTTGTATAAAAAGAGACCTACCCCTCCTCTTTGTAACATACTCTATGTTATCTCTCAAAAATGGAGCGGATCTCCTCTTGTGTGATGCGGCCCTCCTTTGCAACAGTAGTTGAGCTTTTGGAACAGTTTGGCCTTCCTGTTTTCAACCTCTTGTTCATTGCAACCTTGTCCAGGGATGAGACAAGGATTATCAAAGCTTTTGGAGTGTTTTTTTGTTGTGTCTACCTGCAAGTTGATGTTTGAAGCTGGCTACTCCTTCCTCTTGTGCAGATCTGCTTGGACGTGGCCTTTCCCATCTAGATATGGCCTCCTTTAACTGGACGTGGCCTCTACTATATGGATCTGACCTCCCTTTAATTGGACGTGGCCTCTCCCATCTAGATCTGGCCTCCTTTAACTGGACGTGGCCTCTACTATATAGATCTAACCTCCCTTTAATTGGACGTGGCCTCTACTATACAGATCTGCCTCCATTGCTTTGGGTCGTGGCTTTTCTTTCAGCACAGATATGCCTCTACACTGAGTCGTGGCCTCTCCAACACAGATCTGGCCTCCCTCCATTGGGTCGTGACCTCATCTGGCCTCCCTCCATTGGGTCGTGGCTCCTTCTTCATAGATCTGGCTGCTATTCATTGGGTCGTGACCTCTCCTCACTGATATGGCTGCTTTACATTGGACCGTGGTCTACCTTGCATAGTTTGTCTCCCTTCTTTGGGTTGTGGCATCTAGATCTAGCCTTTATTCATTGAGTCGTGGCCTCTCTCTAGCTGGAAAGTTCTAGTCGTGGCCTAGACTGTGCATTCAAGACAGTCGTACCCTTTGGCACAAGGGTTTTATTTGCTAAAAAGTTATGGGTGTATAAGGGTTTGATCACAGAAATTTTCTGTGTGGTGTCCTAAGTGTTTTCTCCTCCTGGTGGCAAGAAAGTCATTCATCTCTTGGTAAGAGATCTAACCTATATGGTAGATCAATGACCCTGGATTTTTCTGAGCATAAGCACTAATGGCATCTCATCTCTGATGTGTGATTGTATCTCCTTCATGGTAAGTCTTCAAGGTATGTGATTTGATATTTTGTTCATTGGTCAAATTCTTTATTTAACTTGATGTCTAATATGTTTGAGCTCTGTTCAAATCTCATATAGATCTGATGTATATCAGATCCACAGAGTATCAGTTTGTGTTTTGACATGTATGAGATCTATATCAGCATCTAGTTTAGATCTAGACTCTGATCTACATTTTTCTTCAGTTTAGATCAGAAAGAATGTTGGATTTACACTCTCAGAAATTTGTTGTTTTTATGCTAAGTATCAAGCAGTGTTGTAAAATGAGACTTTGTTGTTATTCTAACTGAAATTTTAAAAAGGACCTTATTGTTCTGCATTATTTCTCCATTTCTTACATGGTATCAGAGCTAAGGGCGTGTGGAGCTCAAAAGTGTGAAGACTTGAGCCTACGTAGATCCTACTCTGAGAATTTGTTTTGCAGATCAGGAGATCTGAGAATCCATCCTGATAAGCTACAGGATAAACCTTTGAGTCACTAACAGAATTCGAAAGTTTTTTTAAGGCCGTTATCTCTGCATCTTTTAGCAAGTAAGATCTGAATGAAGATTTGAATGACTGTGGCTATGGCCATGGCTATGATCAAAAGTGCATGCTTACTTAGCATGATAGTTTAAGTGCATTCTGATTTGGGTCAAAAAAAAAAGGTTGGAAAGTGCAAAACAAGTTATAAGCACATTCTTGTCACATTGCTAGGTTGTCAATTTTGATGCATGCCACTGTAACACGCATGTTCATACTCTACTATGATTAGCTTTTCATAAGCTTGACTTCTCTTTTATCAAAATAGTCCTTCTCCATTTGGGTTTTAGCATCTTTGCCTCTGCATTATCAAAGCCCTTTTCACCTCTTCATGCTGGGGCTACTTCCATAACAAGAAGATATCATTAACACCTTTTATTTGAACTAATTGATATGGAGTGGATAGTGAAAGACTATCTTGTCTATTGTCTTGTACACTTGTGAGATGCAAGTTTGGATTTTTGGTAGAGTGACCAATGCTAGTTGGGTGAGTGTCCTTGTTAGGAGTTTTGACTGAAATTGGAATGATAACTCTTACTTCCAGTAACCCCTTTTCTCACTTCTGAGCTAGGCCAAGCTAGTTGAAGATATAATACAGGATGTTTGGGATTGTAACCATCATCTTGAAAATCACAAGAGATAGGTTTCAACTTGTATAATGTTATTGATGCTTGGTGAGTTCTTAGTAAATTACATTGGTTTTAACAGAATCACTGGTAAAGAATTTTTTAATGGCAAAATGTGTAAATGGCAGCACTTTATGTTCTGTACTACAAAGAGTACATGATTTTTTAAAATTCTTTTAGTGGTGGAAACTTGGAAATGACTTTGGTTTTTGGCTTTGAGGAAAACATGAGTGGGATGACTTTTGACAATGCAGTCTTTGGCCTCTTTTTCAGATGTATTGTTTTCTTATGGATGAATATACATAGGACAGTGGGATATTCTCTCAAGGATATTGAATTTACTTGAACTAACAGTTTTATTTATGCATACACAGAAGAAGTCCTAGATAACCTGAGTTGGTAGCATGATGCAAAGTTCAAGCATATATTAAGCCTAAGCAAGTTTCATGGATACTTCATTTACATGACTACAAATGACAACAAGAGAGATATGTTTACCTTCCTGTCATCTTTATGTATCCATGTCTCAATGGAATACTGTCAGAATCTCATGTGTATTTTTTTTATGACCAAGGAAGCTGTGATCTCAGCACATACTTATTTTGATGTAAGCTAAGTCTTTCTCCCTGGTTGGAAACCTAGCTGTCTGTTGGTCTTTCATCTCTAATAAGAAAGACAACATATAACCCTGGGTCATTTCCTTGGTTAAAGAGTCCAACAATTTATTCTGGTAGTTGGAGTTTTTTTTCGTTTTGAGAACCCTACAGATATCTCTTTTCATTGTAATTGAGCCATTATCCTTGGCATAGGAACTTAGAAGTCTGACTCAGCTTTTCATATTGAACCTTGTACTGGCACCAAGAACATCTTGAAAAGATATGACACTAGATCAGAGTCAAGAGTTCATATAGGTTCAGAGGGAGCCAATTTGCATATGACAGAGAGGCAGACATTTTATAAGACTCAGAGGGAGCAGTCCCTGCATATGAGTTAGTCCTTGACCTACAACAGAAATGGCAGCTTAGCAGAATCAAGGGATACTATCATTTTTTTTTTTAAGAAATTTTCTATCAAAAGGAAACCAGCCTGGTGCCAAGAAATACTAAAGGAAGCAAAAAAGCTTTCAGCACTTAAGGGCACTTTCAAAGAAAGCAGAAACCAGATAAGTACTCTGGCCCTATAGATAAATTGAATCTTGTGATTGATTCAGAACCCTTCACATTTGAAAAGTGGGAAGATGCTGTGATAGAAAAGAATGATGTATGGTCTGTGTTTCAAAGACCTCGTAACAAATCAGTGGTAACCTCCATTGGCCTTATAAAATAAAGCCTATAACAGATGGTTGTATGGAGGGTATATTTGTGACTCATGAAAGAAGGAATTATCTATGACAAGATCCTTACCTCCATCAGGATCCTCTGTCGCAATTTTTGTTTTGGATACTTCATCTAATAGATGTTAAGATTATCTTCTTAAACAGTGAAGTTAAACAAGAGGCTATCCATGGGAAAGAATCCCATGGATTATAACAAGCTCTGAGAGCTCAGTATGAAAGTATTGATAGAGTCTTGGGTTCATCCTTATATGAAGATTGTTCAAAATCTTCATCTGTTCCTTACAGGAAAGGAAATTTTTTATATATATAGCTCAGACTGAGAAGGAGCTCTTCAGCAGAAATTGGAATGAAAGATTTGGATCTTTTACATTACTTTCTGAGCTTGGAGTTTTGGTAGAAGTTAGGAGAGATATTTCTCTCACAGGGTAAATATGCAGTTGATGTGCTTCGCAGATTTGGCATGATGGACTGCAAGTCCATGAGCACACAAATGATCTCTAATCTAAAGAAACTACGAGATCAGGCCATAGGTTCAGATCCAGAAGATCCCACCTTATATCGACAGATCATTGAGTTTTTTATTTGTCTCGTACGTACGAGACCAGACATCTGTTATACGGTAAATGCTCTCTGCCAGTTCATGTGTGAACCGAAACATTTAGATATAGTTACTGTGAAGCATATTCTAAAATATATTTCCAGTGGAGGTGTAATGCTCCATGGTTTTACAGATTCAGTTTGGATGGGAAATACAGTGAATCGGAAGAGCACTTCCGGATATTGCTTCAGGATTGGGTTCAGAAATGATTTCCTGGTCCAGCGGGAAACAGGGCTCCATAGCCCAAAACACTGCAGAAGCAGAATACACTGTTGCGAGTGTTGCTAACAGAGAAGCAGTGTAGCTTAGGAAGCTACTTACAAACTTAAGCTTAAACCCACAGTCATTCACTGTGACAATCAAAGTTGTATAAAGCTCACTGAGGACCCAGTGTTTCACGACAGATTGAAACACATTGAGATGAGATATCACTATGTCCGAGACATGGTTCAGAAGAACGTTCTTAGCATCCAGTATGTTCCAACGGCAGAACAAACAACAAATATTTGTTACCAAACCACTGTCCCTGACAAAGTTTATATACTTTTGTGACAAGCTTGGTGTAGCTAAGAATGTCTCTCTTGCTAAGAGGGAGTGTTAAATTTAAAGCAGCGGCAAGAGCCATTCTCCGGGAGGATGGCAAAGACCCTAGCCGAGATCTAGGGCCCCCAGTGCACTCCTGGGGTACTTGGTCTGGGACCAAACAGTCTGTGCCATGGCAAAAGACCCTTGTTAGGGCCCTCAGTATATGACTGGGGTTCTTGGTCTGGGACCAAGCAGTAAAGACCCCTGAGAGAGCCCCCAGTACATGACTGGGGTTCTTGGTCTGGGACCAAGCAGCAAAAGACCCTTGTTAGGGCCCCCAGTATATGACTGGGGTTCTTGGTCTGGGACCAAGCAGTAAAGACCTCTGAGAGGGCCCCCAATACATGACTGGGGTTCTTGGTCTGGGACCAAGCAGCAAAAGACCCTTGTAAAGGCCCCCAGTAGATGACTGGGGTTCTTGGTCTGGGACCAAGCAGTTAAAGCCCCTAGATATGTCTAGGGCCCCTGGACATGGTCTAGGGTACCCATGCCTAGGGCATGGGTTCATCCTTGGTCTTGTACCTTGGTGGATAAGACCTCAGAGATATTTTGGGGCCACCTGATCCTTGATCTGGTGTTTGTCGGTATATGTCCCTCTTTGAAGCCAGGCATGACCACATGAGGGATGTATCCCATATGCAATGATGATAAAATTAAAAAGGGTCACTTTGAGAATGAATGGACAAGTATTGTCACCCAGTCACCCTTGCCAAACCCTCTTCACCCTTGTTTGTATTTGTCTTGGGGTTTTGTATTTTTGCTTTAGGGGTCAATTTGAAAATATTAATTAAATGTTTAATTTATAACATGTTTAATTAATATTTATATTAATTAAATATGTTAATTTTAATATCATTTTAATTATTATCTTTTCCATTACTCCTAGCCTACCCCCTAGCCTTTTGTATAAAAAGAGACCTACCCCTCCTCTTTGTAACATACTCTATGTTATCTCTCAAAAATGGAGCAGATCTCCTCTTGTGTGTTGCGTCCCTCCTTTGCAACAGTAGTTGAGCTTTTGGAACAGTTCGGCCTTCCTGTTTTCAGCCTCCTGTTCATTGCAACCTTGTCCAGGGATGAGACAAGGATTATCAAATCTTTTGGAGTGTTGTTTTGTTGTGTCTACCTGCAAGTTGATGCTTGAAGCTGCCTACTCCTTCCTCTTGTGCAGATATGCTTGGACGTGGCCTTTCCCATCTAGATCTGGCCTCCTTTAACTGGACGTGGCCTCTACTATATGGATCTGACCTCCCTTTAATTGGACATGGCCTCTCCCATCTAGATCTGGCCTCCTTTAACTAGACGTGGCCTCTGTTATATGGATCTGACCTCCCTTTAATTGGATGTGACCTCTACTATACAGATCTGCCTCCATTGCTTTGGGTCGTGGCTTTTCTTTCAACACAGATCTGCCTCTACACTGAGTCGTGGCCTCTCCAACACAGATCCAGCCTCCCTCCATTGGGTCGTGACCTCATCTAGCCTCCCTCCATTGGGTCGTGGCTCCTTCTTCACAGATCTGGATGGCTATTCATTGGGTTGTGGCCTCTCCTCACTGATCTGGCTGCTTTACATTGGACCGTGGTCTACCTTGCATAGTTTGTCTCCCTTCTTTGGGTCGTGGCATCTAGATCTAGCCTTTATTCATTGAGTCGTGGCCTCTCTCTAGCTGGAAAGTTCTAGCCGTGGCCTAGACTGTGTATTCAAGACAGTCGTACCCTTTGGCACAAGGGTTTTATTTGCTGAAAAGTTATGGGTGTATAAGGGTTTGATCACAGAAATTTTCTGTGTGGTGTCCTAAGTGTTTTCTCCTCCTGGTGACAAGAAAGTCATTCATCTCTTGGTAAGAGATCTAACCTATATGGTAGATCAATGACCCTGGATTTTTCTGAGCATAAGCACTAATGGCATTTCATCTCTGATGTGTGATTGTATCTCCTTCATGGTAAGTCTTCAAGGTATGTGATTTGTTATTTTGTTCATTGGTCAAATTCTTTATTTAACTTGATGTCTAATATGTTTGATATATGTTCAAATCTCATCTAGGTCTGATTATATCAGATCCACAGAGTATCAGTTTGTGTTTTGACATGTATGAGATCTATATCAACATCTAGTTTAGATCTAGATACTGATCTATATTTTTATTCAGTTTAGATCAGAAAGAATGTTGGATTTACACTCTCAGAAATTTGTTGTTTTTATGCTAAGTATCAAGCAGTGTTGTAAAATGAAACTTTGTTGTTATTCTAACTGAAATTTTAAAAAGGACCTTATTGTTCTGCATTATTTCTCCATTTCTTACACTTGTATTATATATGAATGTCTATACAATGTTTACAAAGGCTGGACTGCAACAAAGTCTTCAGCTATTTCTCTCCTCTCTTCTCATAAATTCCCAACTACTAACTAACTAATGAATTTTGAAAAACAAAGATCTTTTACAAAAGAGGGGCTCCTCGATCCTTCCCTCCAGCTACCTACCCGTATTAATTTACAATCAATTACATTAAATGGACATCTCGTCCAAATCAGACCTGAATCTATCCAATTGCCAACCATTAAAGGCGACACTACATGCAGCCTGTTCAAACACATGGGTTGGGCTTTCCTTGAATCTTACAACATTTAATTTCATTAAATTTTGCATTTAAAATTTTAAATTCAAGTTCAAAATGAAGGATTGGCGCCTCTCTTGCGCCTCTCTTCCCTTGGAACCCGTTCCTCCAAGTGCACAAATGTGTTATCCGCTAATGCATTGCTAAGGTGGAGCGATGCTCCTGCATCACTTCACAAGTTATTAAAAGGGTTATTTGATTAGGAGTTGGATCCCACGATCATTTACTATGATAATCAGAGTTGTATCAAACTCTGTGAATCTAGTATTTCATGACAAGTCCAAGCACATAGAGATTAGGTATCACTTCATTTGAGACAAGATTCAAACAAGAGCAGTAAAGCTCCAATATGTACCCACAAATCAACAGGTTGCAGATATTCTAACCAAACCCTTAGCAAAAGGGAAGTTTGAAGCATTCAGGGACAAACTTGGATTGCTGCATAATTTCTTCTTCGCTAAGAGGGAGTGTTGATGTTCATAGCTCAGACAAGAACTTCCGCATAGGTTTTGCGTCAAACGTGCGTGAAGTCATCCAAGTCAAATCTATTTTGTAATTCACTTTATCTATAAAGTGAAAGTCTTTTAATTAGTTGTTGAGTCTAATAAAGTGCATTTTTAATACATTAGTGATTTAGACTAATCTCAACCATTGATCTCGTCGATAGATTAGGGTTTTGGTAGATTAGGGTTTCAACTGAAGTATAAAAAAAAGTCAAGGTAGAGGGTAAAGACGCATTCATTCTTCACGAAGATAGTTTCCTCCGAAGGTGAAGAAAGAGACCGAGGAAGAGGGAAAACAGTGCAACAGTGAGAGGATCAATCTATAGTGATTGCAGATTGAAGAATAGAGGCACGACAGTGATTCTTTACAATCGTACGGACACGTAAGTTCAACAAACTTCTCAGATCTGTTTTGTAGTTTTATTTATCAGTGTGCAGAAAACCTCTTTTTTGAGGTGTTCTTGTAAGTTTGGAGTATTTAATGATAAACTAATTTTGAAGAACAAATTTTGTGTATTGTGTTTTATGCTTCTGTTTTTTATTTGCAACTATATGTGTGATTGTTGCATGTTAAAAATATCAATTTTTGTGGTTGAAAAAAGTTCAAATCTGATTTATTTAATTAAGAAAAACATAGATTTATTTAATTAAGAGAAACATAGGACAGCAGTCACCTAGTGCCTGAAAATTTACACTTTTAAAGTTGATTTTAATAGTACATCAAAAAGTCTATTGGAACTCTACAATGAGTACTAGTTGGATGCAGAATTTAATTATGCATCCAACAAGTACCTACACTTGAAATTTGGGTAAACATAGAAGGAAATAAGTCGAAAATACGATTAAAAAAAATAGGTTTTTTTTCTTTTCCCTCCAAAAATAGTTTCCCTTATAGTTGACATCATCATCTTGAATCCTATTGGTTCTTTCGATAGTAAATTTTTTTGTCGAGACCCATTTTTTGCCTCAAAATTCCCCTGACAAAAGATGATTGGTTCACCCAATGTTCTTGTCACCAATTTATTAAATATCTCTTATAAGTACTTTTGAAGTGAAAACCAAATCCTGATTGGTTCACCCAATGTTCTTGTCACCAATTTATTAAATATCTCTTATAAGTACTTTCGAAGTGAAAACCAAATCCAAACCCAATGTAGACATGAAGCCTGAGGTCATTGGTCTAAATTTAGGCCTTACATATAAACACTGCGCATCAATAACTAGGGCAAGATATGATCATGGTTTTGGTTGAAATCCATATAATGGTAATTGATGTAAAGAATACACATCGATAACTAGGGCAAAGATATGATCATTGGTTTTGGTTGAAATCCATATAACGGTAATTGTTGTAAAGATATTGATGGAGTGTTCTTGTCATTCATTTATTAAATGTCTACCTATCCCGTTCTAAGTTATAAATTTTGTAGAATGAGATTTTGCTTAGTGAAAATTTGATCATCTAGCCTTTAGACAAGATGTAAAAAAAAAGCTTTAAATACCGTCTCCAAAATACAAAGCTACAAAAATCTTCAAATGACTGGCCACTTTGAAGTTGTACAAAATGTGACTGATTAGCCATATATTTCTCATACTAAAAAACTAAAATTGTTTCATTATAAACAATTGATCATAGTCCAGTGCAGGGTGTAGCCAAACACTACCTGCCAAAAAGACTAATTAAACTACTAAATTATTATTAAAAAACAATACTGGACATGGGCGACAATCCTTTCGCGAGGAGATACTACCTTATTATGTATATGCTTTTCAGATCATCTGAACTTTAAACTGTTACATTTGTATGTAGAAAGTTTGCCAAACTATTAAAATGCCAGCATTTCTTCTCTACCCAAATGGCGAGAAGTGTTCAAGATCTGGATGAGTGCCACGTCCAGGTGGACGCCGTGGATCTCTGCAAACATTTGAGGAGAAAATAGAAATAAGCAATTTGGTCCTGATTTTTCTTGTGGTCAGAGTAATTTATCCCTGGTGTAAGAAATTTATGATAAATTATTTATCAATCTTATACATATACCTAACAAATCGATTGGGCTCAAAACCAGGGACACCTGGAGGACCAAAGGGATCAAACCTAGCACCAGGTGGAACACCCCTGTATCAACACAACCTCCAGTCCTTAAAAACAGTTTTTCATAACCTTCATATAGTAGATAGTCATATTTTACGTGGAATGAAATCTTCAACAAGGGATATGACACTATAGAGAGGAGGAAGGCGGAGAAAATCTTATATTGAAGCTGGAATTTGCAATGATAAAACCATGACATCGTACCGAAGTCCACCAGGAATCTGTGGTCCCCCCACCCCATCTGTACCAATACGCCATCGTGGATCATTCGGTCCTGCAAATAGAAAAGATATAGGACGGTTAAGCAGGAACAAGAGGTTTATGCTTATTGAAACGAGATCTATGGCAGCTACTAATTTGATGCTCTTTGTTTTATACGAAGAAAAACAGAGCAACCTACCTAAAAGCATGCCGCCACCAATTCCAGCATCACCTCTAGAATATCAGCCAACATTTCACCACAGTTTTAGTTACTTGGTTAAAATTCAAAGAGTAGCATTAGCCCAGCTGCCTACGAAATTTTGCAATAATCCCTTTTTTTCATATTGTTCCTAACAAAGATTTTCCCAAAGCTGTACCTTTTTATCTATTTTTAAGCATCCAATGTCATGAACATGAACTTCTTGATGCATATTTCCAGAAAAATGTCCTTAATTACAGCATTTACATTAGCATGATTTGGCATGATTTCATAGATATGGAAGTTGTTAATGGAGTACTACCTGTGAGGATAAATGCCAGCCCCGGGGCCCGGAAAGAGATCACTGACACCAATTGGAGGAACCGGAGGGTACACAAGCCTGTTAAAATTGTTTAATGTAAGCAAGAGCACTCTAGTACAAGATTTCAAAAAAATATATCAACTAGAAAATTTGATAACATAGCAAAACTGTTCTAATCCTTGGTTTTAAGAGTAGAGATGTTACTGTCTTCGGAAAGCTAAAACATCCTGATACATAATTTGAAAATGAAGTATACAAACTGAGTATGGAATATAGAGTGCAGAGGCAAGTGTTGCAACCCTTTAAAGTACAGATTATCCCTTATTTACGCAATGTAATATCCCTAGGGCAAAATTGGGGTTTTGCTGTCATTAAGACAAACAGTTTGCCTGCGTATTACCCATTAACAGTTCTAGCAGCTCATAGATACCTTAAAGATAACGGTTTCTTCAAATACATCAAATGCAACCAGTTGTTCAAAGATCTGGAATTGGTTACAATGCTATGATCCCACTGTATAATCCCTAGGGTTTTAGAGCCCAAAGAAAAGGGTTTAGGCCTGTTGCAAACAAGCTGATTGGGCAATAGTCCACACAGTAATTTCACCATAAACATTCCCCACCAATTTAGGAACAGAACAAATACCAGTACACAGTGATCTCAGCAGAAAGATGTACCATACAATATCCAATATCAGCAGCAGAAAACAATATTCATCACCAGCAGTAAATCCCCCTTAGGGCTGCTGTCACAACACAGTAATATAATAGCCAACTTAACAGTTATTGCAATAGACAAGGTTACTAAATTCAACCAAGTACTTAATCCAGTCTTCTATCCCAGCCACAACACAGTAATATAATAGCTAATTTAACAGTTCTTGCAATAGACAAGGTTACTAAATTCAACCGAGTACTTAATCCAGTCTTCTATCACAGAAATACTTAACTAAACCTGTAGCTTATTCCTCCTTGCTGATCTCCTGTGGCAGTCGCAGTGTTGCTCAGCACCCTCCTCAGCTTAACAGGACCCTAACCCAGCCTTCTCCACGGAGACTAGCCAGCTGACAAGGTTCGGCCCTCCAGATTGCAGAGTAGTGGCTTGGTCCTCCTATGCAAGGCTGGGACAGCCTCAAATCAGCTCATTGTAGCTTTAATGGCCTTCGGCCTAGGAAGAATAGGATGCAGCCCTCCTTCACAGGTTCAGATCTACAGTAGAGGGGTTTGGCCCTCTCCCAGATGCACTGTAATAAGTTCAGCTTCCTTCAATAGGCCCAGATTAGAGCTCGGCTCTTCCCTGGCTGCAGCTGTGACCCTCAACCTCCACAATGAATCTCCTCCAAGCTCCGAACAGTCAAGGTATGAAGCCTACAAAGTTGGCAGACAAATAGTAGGGCTGACTGCTTCAGGGTTGAGCTAGGGTGAGCCCTTGGCACCACTGAAACTCAACAGAAATAAGGGTTAATCAACCCTCCAAAGGGACTGAGGCAACCACCTCCAAAAACAGAAGAAACAACTCCAAAATTAATCCTTGTGTCTTTTCAAATGAGCCTCCATCTACTTATATAGATCTTGTCTTTTGCTTGCTTCCTTGTTTTAGGTGGCTTACCCCTCAAGTTAAGGTCTTTTTACCCTTTTCTTCACCCAATGGTAGCTTACCCCTTAAGTTAGGGTCTTTTACCCCCTTGCTTTTGCCCCATGAACACATTTAGACCAGCCGCTTTCCTCTTTGTGTCCATTAAGACCCCATGGTTCCCCTTTGGTTGGGGACTATGGCCTACGGGGAGCCCCCTAAGCCACTATGTCCCTCCTCCGGTGGGATCAAAGGGGGGAGACATGACACGCAAGAAGAAAAATTAATATTTGTTAGTTACCTGTCCTCAACCATCAGATATACGATCTGGACAAAAATATTGCATCTAGGGATGCATTGGATACTATGGAGAATATTGAAATAATGATCCTAAACCAAGATTATGACATCAGATACATCAGATGAATACATTGCCATTGATTTCATAGGTGTGTTTGGAGTAATCAATATCAAGTGATTCAGGATGCCACATCAACTGGATTCTGTTACTTTGGTTATGCTGGTCAGAGACACTCAAATGTACATTGCTGAAAATGTCCATTCTTTCCTAGGAAAAGAAAAGCACATTAATTACAAACCATAAAATATCAGGATAAGATCCTCGAAATATATCGTAAGAGCCAAAATAGTTTCTCATTCTAAACACCATCTTACACACATAAAGTGAGTTTTATTTACAACTCATTTTTGCTTATAGAACCTGTTATCGCACAGTTTGTAGCTAGGATAAAAGG
>ML819393.1:70792-81511 GCA_009831015.1 Picea engelmannii
TTAGTAGGGTTAGCTAGAGCTAGGGTTAGTGTAGTTAGGGTTTAAAATTCAAAGAGTTTGAGAGTTGTTTGACCAATTTCACTTCAACGTTGGAGGACTTCTAGATCAATGCCTTAGGGTTTAATGGAGTCAAGAGTGAAGGATGCATAGGTTGAAGGAGGACGGCTAAGGACTGGAGGGAAGAGCTCTGAAGTGCTGCTATGGCAGGGCCTCAGAGACAAAACCCTAGGGGAGAGAGGCTCAATCCGGTGTTGCTATGGCAAGGCCTCGTGCTCTCTCCTCCTTCCTTAGATGGAAAAAACAGCTAGCATGAAAGATAAAGTCAAGACAAGAGAGTCAAATGAGGGATAGTGTTGCTACAGCAAGGCTCTATCATCAAACCCTAGAAGAAAACGGCCATAAGTGTAGATAACCTAGGCCTGGGACGTCTAGCAAAGGGAGAGAAGGAGAAAGGAGTGTAGCTACGGCTAGGCTCTCTTTTTCCTCTTCAATGGCTGAAAATCTCTCTATTAGGGGACATGAGACAAGGACCTACTTGTGTGCTTGTCACCTAGGGTTTTTGTTCAGTAATAATCATAAATACATGCAAGAAATTAAACTACAACCATTCATTCAAGAAGTTTTGCAGAAAAATACTTACAATTCACCAAGAAACAAATGTGCAAACCCTAGTTGTAACACCTTCCTTCAAGAGAGAAGCCAAAAAATGCCAAAATAACCTTCCTTCAACAAGTGCGCATCACCTAATTATCCAATAACCCAAGATAGGGCACTAATTTCAGACCTCACTAATGAGTGAGTGAGTTGTGTTGAAAAAATGAAAGTGAAAATCTCTCATTTATACAAAACCTTGACCTAATTTTACATTTTAGGTCAGGTAAAAGACCGACAAGGCCAAATTATCAAAATCATATTGTTTTACATTAAATTGTCAAATTAAAACCCTAATTGAGCTGTAAAGAGATAAGAAGCCCCTCTAAGGGAGGCGTTAGCCCCTTATAGGGCAAATGGGGCATCCTGGAGCAAAACGTTAGCCCTCCTTGGGCTTCTCCAACCTACCACACATGCCAATACTACCCAGTCTACCTCCCAAAACGTCCATATTGTTGGGATGACATCATGGCTATGATGGGTGACGTCCTAGGCCTTCCAAGGCCAATGTTCCACTGAAAAAGGGCAAATCCCCCTAGGTCAAGCTCTGTCGAGGTGCCTCTGGTGGAACATCCTCTTCTTCTCTGGTGCAAGACACCTATCCATCTCTGTCTCGTTTCTTCCCCATGGTGGGGTCTCAGCATCCATCTGATGGGCTCTTCAGCCCCATGGAGGTCCGAACTAATCATCTCCCCATGTCTACCGGTCCAAATGGTACCTGTCCGTCAAGTATGGTCCTGCACATCAAAGGCTACGCCCTCCATGGGCTCATCAGCCACAGGGATCATAGCAATGTCAATCACATTTCATCATTAATATTATTAAACACATGCATAAAATCCCTAATACATCAATCAATAGCTCAAAGATGTTACACAAGCCCGCAATACAAGTCTGGGGAAAAGGACAAGGCTTCCTATTAGGCTAGTGTCCACAGAAAAAAGGAAAGTTCCTAGAAAGACCTCATCCTAGCCATGTAAGTGAGGTGATGTGGTCGGGGGATGTCCAAGCATGTGGGTGCAGTGTGGGCCAAGGACGCGTAAGTGTTACCTGTGGGTGCCTTTGTAGAAGGCGAGTTGTACCTGTCATGGATGCATTTTTTCCAAGCCCATTCTTGCCTTTATTCTTTGTATTCTTTTTATTCTTTTATTTGCTTTTTTTGTTCAAGAGCTAATCAGGGGACACTGCTTTGGCATGGTGACCAGAGCCGACAGCGTTACCCACAAGTACTTTCGCAGAAATGAGAAGGCTAGCTCGTGATGAGACCCCCTTTCCCTTGGCCATGCAACCAAGAGTCACTGCCCTGGCATGGTAACCAGCTGGTGGCAATGTCATACTGCTAGATACCCATGAACCTAATAGGCTGGCTCGTGATGAGACCCCCTATCCTCTGATTAGGTCTTGTTTTATTATTTTTCCGGGTCCCTCTTGTTTCTTGCTGAGAAGCCTTTTATTGCTTTCTCGAGGATCCCTAGGCGAAGCATCTCGAGGTTTATTCTTAGGCTTTTATCTTTTACCAGCTTGCTTTTACCTTCTGGACCTTTAGCCCCTTCTTCCCACGAGGTAAGGTGCAGTCCTGAAAATAGGTCAACCCAATGTTCGGACAAGGGGAATGGGATAGATGAGCGGGAAACAAGATGTAAAAGTGGTAGCATGATGGGAGCAGACGATGGCTTTTCAGAAATCCCCCCAGCGGAAAACCAAAAAACCTACAGACACCGGCTTGCTAGGGCACCCTGTCAAACCCCCCAAACATGGTCAAGTGAGCAGATGTAAGATCCAAGCAGTCGTTAGAAATAAGAGGAATCAGATGCATATATTTAAAGGTTTCAATGATCAAAAGTGACACATACCATGATACCTGGACCAATTACCTCGTGGAGCAAGAACCTCTTCTGACACAGGACCAATCCGATGGTGATGGATGCTGCTGCTACTATCAAGACAAAAGATGATGGGAGAAAAAGATGGGCCGTCCAAGGCTATGCTCAGGTCAATCCTGCTCTCGGTACTCCATGTCTAGGACCTGTGGGCCTCGAGACATGATCTCCTAGTTATCCCTAAAAAGTGGAGATAACAGAACCTCTATAGTAATCCAATATATTGGAAAGTGAGCTGTGGTGCACTAATCTGATGTTCGAAATGCAAAGAAAAGCAAGTTCCCAAGTCCATTAAGAAAAGGAAAACGATTGAACCTCCACCAAGCAGAATAGTGCAAAACATAATATAACGTAAAAATAATAAACATGATCGTTAACAAGAGAAATGCAAGTTGCATTCTCCATCATTGAGAAGTGATAGTTCAAACCAGGCCCACACCTATAAGATTCCAGTGCACTGGATTTTTGTGTATCTCTTGCATCAAGTGGTGCCAAGTGATCAATAAATTGAACCTTAGATTCAAAAAGAACATGCAAAATGCAAGATCTTTTCCTTTTGTAAAGAGAAAAGAAAGAAAAAATATGAAGAAAACAATTATTACCCTTTGGGATCAACCTTCCATGTTTACCTATCATTCATTTGTCATAAGTTACCTTCTAAGCTCTTGACTACAGTTGGTAGTCGTCATTTAACCATATAAGGAGGAGTTTTCTTGCACTATTGGCAACTCAAATTAATTAAATTTAGAAGGATTAATGAACACATACATACAACAGAAAGATGAGAATAATATAAGGCAATTTTATACACTGCTTTGGTTACATCTTTATTCATGTACTGGGTGGTTGGACCACCGGCTCCACAAACTATATTAACATTGGGTTGGATCACCTAAGATCAATTGTGACCCCTATTAACACAAAAATCAGGTTTTACCCCACACACACCCCGCCCTCTTATTACAAAAGTTCAGATAGTTTTAACAAAGAAGAACCAGCCACGCATCTGTTGCTTCTCCAGAACACTCAGACTATCTGCTACTTCTCTGCTCCAACATGCCTGGATCCAGACATCAAGTAGAATCCACCTAGAGAACTATTCATGCAGCTCCATCAAATTGTCATCAACCTCATATTGAAGGTAGATATCATAGCTTGTCAGGCCTCAAATTCACCTAGACAACCAAACATTCTAAGCATATCCTCCTAAAGTTCCCCCTGGTAAGATGCCACACCTTATAGGCTACCTCTAAGTAATCAAAATAGCACTTCCTCATCATTGTTGGTATCACCCTCTTCATCATGAAAAAGAATAATAATATTACTATATTAACATTAGGTTGGATCACCTATTATCAATTGACACCCTTATTACAAACACTAAAATTTCGTTTTCGTATTATTATTCTCACACCCCCCTTAAAACGAAAATCAGGTTTTACCCCACACACACTGCCCTCTTATTACAAAAGTTCAAATATTTTTAACAAAGAAGAACCAACCACATCTGTTGCTTCTCCACAACACTCAGAGTATCTGCTGCTTCTCTCCTCCATCACACCTGGATCCATCAATCAAGTTGCCATCGCCCTCATGTATCTTCATGCTAAAGGCACCTACAGAACTATCCATGTTGCTCCATCAAATTACCGTCACCCTCATATTGAAGGTAGATATCATACCCTGTCAGGCCCCAAATTCGCTTACAAAACTAAACATCCTAAGCATCTCCTCCTAAATTACCCCCTGGTAAGATGCCACACCTTATAGGCTACCTTTAGGCTACCTTTAAGAAATCAAGTAAACCAAAATACCACTTCCTCATCATTATTGATATCACCCTCTTCATCATGAAGAACAATATTAATATTACTTTCACCTTTCTTCTTCGTACCCTTAAGTAAATTTGTTTCAGATACTCTGCATTTCCAAATCCCCCTGGTAAGACACCACACCTTATAAGCTACCTTTAAGTAATCAAGTAATCAAAATGCCACTTCCTCATCATTATGGATATCAGCCTCTTTATCGTGAAGAAGAAGAAGAATACTACTTTCACCTTTCTTCTTTGTACCCTTGAGTAAATCCATTGAGTAAGTGCCAATAAATTTTATTACCCAGATTTAATTTAACTCTCTAAATCTGAAAATTATGCACAGAAAATACAGCTGAGTTCAAATACAAATGCACAGAAGAAAATGAAACCAAACACATAAACAACACATTTTTTACCCTGGAAACCCAGTGTGGGGAAAACCAGCAAAGAGGGGATTTTTATTGGCTTCAGAGAAAAATATTATAGCAGAAATTTCTGCAGCCGGAATTTGTCTTCTTCAGCTGTAGTACGGCCCAGCCAAATCACCCTGTACGGCCCAGCAATTTGTCCCTGTACAGCCCAGCAATATTCGGCCTGTACGGCCCAGAAAGCACGGCCCTGTACGGCCCCTGAACTCGGCACTGTATGGCCCAGGAAACTCAGCCCCTGAACTTAGCCTCTGTTGCTGTTGTTGTACGGCCCAGATTCGGCCTCTCTTGGCTGCTGATGTACGGCCCTTCCTAGATGTTGTATGGCCCAGATTTGGCTTCTCTTAGCTGTTGTACGGCTTGCAACTCGGCCTCTCACCCAGCTGCCTAACTCGCCCTCTTCCTCAGCCAAATCGCCCTCTTTCTCTTTTGCTCAATGTGTGTGTCCTCAACCCCTCACCTCAAGCTTTGTTGTCCATTGTTAGCACATATAAAAATTCAGAAAAACAGAAAATACCGTCTAGATCTTTTCCACCTAATGCTGATAATGAAATAGGCAAACCACAACAATTTTACACAAATGATTTTGGTCAACATGACCCTGGAAAAACCCCCATGGGGAAAACCAGTAAGAGAGTAGATATATTATGGAGATCTCAAGCAAATGATACAAAAAGGAAATAACACAAGGAACCTGTTACAATAGCAAGCTCCTCTTAAGCTTCACTTTGGAGTTCCTTGGGATTAGTGCCCTCCTTGAAGAATGCACCCCTCTTTTCCTTGATGTGCATGCTAGTGGTGTCTGCGCCCCCCTTTGGTGTATGCTCATGCGCCCTTGTTTGTGCTTACTAGTAGATGCGCCCCTTTTCTCAATGGATGCGTCCCCTTTCTCATATAGCACAAACTAGTGTGCCCCTCTACCAAGTGGTGCGCCTCTCCTTCACCAAGTGCGCCAACCTTCACCCAAGCTTAGTGCGCCCCTACTCCATGGATGTGCCCTTCTCAAAGCTTGTGCGCCCTCATCTCAAGGTTGTTGATGTTTTGGTAGCTACGGGAGGTATTCCCTCCTGGACAACTTTTCTTAGAGAAGAAGAAGATTCCAAGAAGCTAAAGGAAGACCATTGAACAGTTGAAGAACACACCGGAAAAGAATAAAGTGAAATAGAAGACCACAGAAGAGAAGTCGGCCCACAAGAAATAGTTAAAGTGAAAATATAATTTCCATGAAGAGAAGTCGACTCACAGGAAATAATTAAAGTAGAAATATAATTTCTAGGAATAGAAGTCGGCCCAAAGAAATAATAAAATAAATGTAAAGACCCAGAATAAGAAGTCGGCCCTAGACAAGCGCCCAAATTAGTATAAATACAGGGTTGGATCATTTCATTTGTACAGACACGTAGTTCTCCTTCTGCAATCTACACTAGGCAGTTGCAATTGCAGCAGTTTCGCTATTTCTGGTTTTTGGTTCTCTTGGAGAGTGCGCCCTACTTGGGGAAGGATATTCTTGGTGGCTCTTGATGGTTTCTCTTCTTCACTACCTCTGGAAAAGTTGCGCTAAGGTTGTGTGGTGCTTCCAAGTTGCTTCGTACCAGTTGCAGTTGCAATTACCATATGCTAGTTGTGCCAATTCTGTGGTGCGCTATCTTGCTCTAGTGATGTGCCTATCTTGTGCCAGTTCTATGGTGCTACTCAATTGTCTACCCTCGCTAGGGTTTCACAAGAAGAAGAGATAAGTATTTGTTACTGGGGTTTCTTCATTGTTGGTTCTCTTGTGAATAGAGCTTGTTCATGGTTGTATTGGAAAGATTCTCTCTAAGAAAAGTTGGCTAGGTTTTTCCCCGAGTTTGGGGTTTTCCCATAATAAATCTTTGTGTTTTCTTGTGCTTGTTTATCTACTGCTTATACATTTTAGTATATGCTTATTGAATTTTAAAAGAAGATAAAAATGCTATGGTAAATCTAATGTTAACAAAACTAATGAAAATCTAACATGGTATCAGAGCAGGTTTCCTTCAAAACAGTCTAACCACTGGAAGGAAGATCGTGAGATTTGTCACTGCACATGCAATTTGTCGTTGCACAGTTTTTCTTTTGTCAAGCTCGTTGAGAACTTATCATAAAGTCGATCGGGACAAATTTTAGCATAGATCAGCTCGCCTTGCTCTAGCGCACTTGTTGCATCTTTCAGATTGACTTTCCGTCTAAGTTGCAGGAAACGCCCATCCCAGTGCAGTACCAGTTCCCGAAACTCGACGAAACGTCGAAACGGGTACGAACCCAATCGAAACTCCGTTGGTCGTACTGTACAGCTTTTCACAAGTACAAAACGTCGTACAGTACGGCCGGCGACTTTTCGACTAGGTTTTGACCCATATGGACGACATTTCGACCGGTTTTTAACTTGTGGGCCCGTACGGGCATCTAAGAAGGTCGTGGACCCCCTAAAACTTGCCCAATGTGTTGTAATTTCAGATTTTAATTAAGCTAAAGCATGCATGGTTTTCCTTCTAAAATGTTATTTATGTCTGTCATTGTGTTTTTCTTGCAAGATAATAAGTTTTTTTTAAATTATATATATATACGACGTTTCCATTTTTGGAGGGTCGCGCTTCCTTCCATACCTGTTTCAAAAACTTCCAGGCGTTTCCTCGTTTCGTGCAACTTAGCTTTCCGTCAAAGTTGAATTTTTAGGGTTTTAGGCTAGTTGACATTTTCCTAGACATTGAACCTTCTAATTTAGATTTCTAACTTTTTCTTGTTGATGTAATGTCTCAAATTAGGAGACAAAGCTAGATGGTGCACTCATATATAAAATGAGGGAGCTTGTAGGAGATGTACATTTAGCAAGAGGACATTTATCCAAGTAGTGACAGTGGATCCAAAGGAATCTTAGATCTAGTGCACTCAGAGGCAGCAGTGACGATGTCTTCTACAGTATATAACAACTCAAATGGGACAGCAGCAGCTAGACTCCAGGTTTGCATATCAGGTTTGATATTTTATTACTGCAACTTAAGGAAGTGTTGTAACTAGAACAGCAGTCTTTAGAAGACTATTACTGCGGAGTACTATTGCTATCAAATGTTTCGTGACACTTGAATATTGTTATTACAATGATCACCATGTACTAACGATGCACTTATTTACAAAATGAAATTGATCTCTTCTAGGAGATGTTCTTGGTTGTTGACTTTATCCCAGGCAGGTTATCTTGTAAATTCCATGTAGTTTACCATGGAGATGTTGTTCTTGTTTCTTGTTCCGGGCAGGTTACTATGGAGGAATGATTGATCACAACACTGGAAGAGTGTTGTTCTTATTTCTTGTTATTGTATTTTGTTTTGGCTATTGTCCCGGGCAGGTCACAGGGGATAGCTCTAAGAAGGAGCTATTGTGATGATTATTCCCGTTCTTGTTTTTATTATTGTTCTTCTCATAAGAATATTGTTCTTGTCTGCTATTTTCCCTTGTTGTTGCTCTTGTTCTAGGCAGGTCACAAGTGATAGCTCTAAGAGGGAGCTATAATGATGATTGCAGGAGGCAACAGATTAGACGGTCTTTAGCTTGAGACATGGAGCAAATTATCTAGACAAGAAGTTATATACATGACAGTATACATCCATGTACCGAAAAAGAAGAGGACGAAGTCAGAACCTTCTGGCAAGAAGGGTACTTTTGTGGGATACAGAGCATCTCATATGGAGATTGATTGTAAGGAGTAGAAGGCTCCAAAGGATGACCGTATTGATTCCTCTAGTACAGTTGGTCACTCTTCAGATCATGAGTAAGAGTCAGTAGAGCCAAAAGGGCCTAGCCAGAAACGTTTCAGTGACCAGGAAGAGACTAGCATGGTCCCTTGGTACTTTGCAGGATGCAAAGGGCATACAGTTATATGGCATTGATGAGCTATATCATGAGGAGGGGCAGATGGCTCCACTAGTGGTGAGGCAGGTGGCCCCACCAAGTACCAGCTCAGAAGGAGATAGAGTTCAGAGGGAGTCAACCCTAGAGATCCAATGGGGAGGAGCATCCTCCCAGTACAGTCCATAGGAGATCAAACTTCAGAGGAGGTCAGCAGATATATAGACTCAAAGGAAGTCAAGCTTCAGAGGGAACATGCGGACTTAAAGTGAACCTGATCTCAAAGAGAGTCAGTTGACTCAGAGGAAGACCAGATCATTCAGAGGAAGTTCCCCCTCAGATTCAGGTGGGAGAGAGAGACGTTTTCCAGGACTGATAGATAGGTTCCATGAGTTGAGGAAGCTATATCAAAGCTTCAAAGACTTCGAGGAGATATGAGACCCTCCCGAGAGGATTCCCTTGTTTCAATAGAATTTGCTACAATGACAGAGGAGGCAGCCAGTCAGAAGGATTGGGATATGGATTTTGCCTCAATTCTAGAGAGAGCAAGAGACCACACAAGTTTTCCAACTATGTGGCACTGATGAGGAAGATCATTGATTCAGAGCCTTCCACTTATGAGGAAGTTGGAAAGCAGCAAGTGTGGAAGGATGCTATGACAATGTGTGGAAAGCGGTTTAGGAGGGAAGTTAGTGGTGACTTCCAAGTGGATCTACAAGATCAAGTATGTTACAAATGGCAGCATAGAAAAGTACAAAGCGAGATTTGTGGCTAGAAGATTCTCCCAAAAAGAAGCGGAAGATTATGACAAGACACTTTCTCCAGTAGCCAGAAGTGTACATAGAGCAGCCACAAGATACATGAGAAGGAGTCTCATGTCTACAAATTGAAAATAGCTTTGTACGGGCTTAAGCAGCGCCCAGGGCATGGTATGCCAGAACAGACAGTTATTTGATGAGCTTGGGGATGGTTGCCCCTTGATATTGGATGACATGTTTCTTACAGGGGATGAGAAGCTCACAGATGGGTGCAAGAGGGAACTCGCTTCAAAGTTTGAAATGAAGGATCTGGATTTGATGGGACTAGAGGTGTGGCAAAGGCCAGATGAGATTTTCCTTAACCAAGGAAAATATACAATTGAGATCCTGCAAAGATATGGGATGATGGACTGCAAGTCCATGGCCACACCTATGGTTACGAATCTGAAGCTCTTGGGCAATTCATCTTCAGATTTGGTTGATCCCACGATGCACAGACAGTTGATCGGATCCTTGATGTACCTGGTTAACACAAGGCCAAACATATGCTTTGTAGTGAACACTTTGAATCGGTACATGGTTAAGCCTAGACATGTACATTGGATAGCAACAAAACATGTGTTGAGGTACCTGCATGGTACAGTTGGATATGGACTTAGATATGTCTCGGAATGTGAAGTGAAGCTACAAGGTTATACAGACTCTGACTGGGCGGGGAGTGCAGTGGACCGGAAAAGCACATCAGGATGTTGCTTCAATTTGGAATCAGGTATGATCTCATGGTTGAGAAGAAAACAAAAATCAGTGGCACTCAGTATAGCAGAGGCAAAGTATATTGCAGTGTTGCAAGTCGTGAAGCAATGTGGCTTCGGAAGTTGCTTGCAAGGTTATTTGATCTAGAGTTGGAGCCAACTTTGATACACTGTGATAATCAAAGTTGCATAAAGATTTCAGAGAATCATGTCTTTCATGACAAGTCGAAGCATATAGAGATCAAATACCATTACATCTGAGACATAGTGCAGAAAGGAGTTGTGGAGCTCCAATACATATCCACAAATGAGCAGATAGTGGACATTCTCACCAAGCCTTTGTCTAGAGTGAAGTATAGAGATAAGCTTGGAGTGATGCAGAATGTCCACCCTCATTGAGAGGGAGGTGTGATGTTTCTCCTCCAGCAGGCTTCCCCTTTGGCCAAGGGTTTCCCAGATCAGTCATGTGAGGTGACTGAGGGAGTAATGTACAGCCCGGTACAAGTCTTGCCTACGCCATGTGATGTGGCTAGGTGTGAATAAGACTTGTAGCATAACCTTGCCTAAGCC
>ML819393.1:85469-99343 GCA_009831015.1 Picea engelmannii
CATACTTTGGATATTTTGTCTCTAATTGTCTCTAATGCTTTGGAAACAAGATTCAAAATCTTTCGGATCTCTAGATATGTATTGCACTTGGTGCCATTTTGATATATTCATGAGCATACTTTGGATATTTTGTCTCTAATTGTGTCTAATGCTTTGGAAACATGATTTAAAATCTTTCGGATCTCTAGATATGTATTGCACTTGGTGCCATTTTGATATATTCATGAGCATACTTTGGATATTTTGTCTCTAATTGTCTCTAATGCTTTGGAAACATGATTTAAAATCTTAAAAATATATTTTTTCGTTAAAATTTAAATATTTTATGTATTTTTTTTAAAAACCGGTTCGACCGGTTTATTACCAGTTCCGGCTCCGGTTCAGGTTGGACCCTCGACCGGTTCCGGTACCGGTTTCGGTTTTTAAAACATTGGTACAAACACAGAGTTCTCCTTCTGCAGTGCGCACTATGCAGTTGCAGCAGTTTCACTATTTCTAGTTTCTGGTTCTCTTGGAGAGTATGCCCTACTTGGGGAAGGATATTCTTGGTGGATCTTCATGGTTTATCTTGTGCACTACCTCTGGAAGAGTTGCGCTAAGGTTGTGTGGTGGTGCCCAGTTGCTTCATGCCAGTTGTAGTTGCAGTTACCAGTTGCCAGTTGTGTCAGTTTTGTGGTGCGCTATCTTGCTCTATTGATGTGCCTATCTTGCACCAGTTCTGTGGTGCGCTATCTTTTTCTAGTGATGTGCCTATGTTGCGCCAGTTTTGTGGTGCTACTCAGTTGTCTACCCTCGCTAGGGTTTGACAAGAAGAAGAGATAAGTATTTGTTATCAGGGTTTCTTCATTGTTGGTTTGCTCTTGTGAATAGAGTTTGTTCATTGTTATATTGGAAAGATTCTCTCTGAGAAAAGTTGGTTGGGTTTTTCCCTGAATTTGGGGTTTTCCCAAGATAAATATTTGTGTCTTCTTGTACTTGTTTATCTATTGCTTATATATTTCAGTATATGCTTATTGAATGTTAAAAGAAGATAAAAATGCTATGGTAAATCTAATGTTAACAAAACTAATGAAAATCTAACAAAGGTGCGCCCCTCTTTGCTTCTCCTCTTCTCCAAAAATGCTTATCTTCTCCTCTCCTCTCTTCACTCTAATCTCCAAGTGAACAATCAATGTGTTTTTTCCCCTTTTCTCTCCTTTAGCCTCATCCTTAGGCTAACCTTTGAAACTAATGGCCAAGATTAGATCTAGGCCAAAACAAAAGATCAAGGGTTGAGATTCATTCTCCCCTTTATCTTAAGTTTCCTAAGTTACTTTTCCATTAATGACTTTATAAAGTCAATGTGACTTTATAACTTAAAATACTTTGTCATAAATGATGTTATAAAGTCAAAGTGACTTTATAACATGAAGTAAAGTGGTGAGAGTCAAATATTTTCCCCTTTGAGTTAGACACTCAATAACTCAAGGGGACCACTTTCAAAGGTACCCAAATCTCAAGACTCCCTCTTACCGAGGAAAGTGTTCTTGACCACTCCCATCTTGTCCCTGAAGTAGACATGCTTGCCCCTTGGCAAGGACTTGATGAGAATGTCTGCAACTTGCTCATCAATCGAAATATACTAAAGTTGAACTGCCCCTCTCTGAACCCAATCTCGAATGAAGTGGTATCTGATCTCTATGTGTTTCGACCTGTCATGAAACACTGGATTCTCAGAGAGTTTGATACAACTTTGATTATCGTAGTGAATGATTGTAGGCCTCAACTCATGACCAAATAGGCCAAACAACAACTTGTGAAGCCAAATG
This sequence comes from Picea engelmannii, assembly GCA_009831015.1. Taxonomy (NCBI): domain Eukaryota; kingdom Viridiplantae; phylum Streptophyta; class Pinopsida; order Pinales; family Pinaceae; genus Picea; species Picea engelmannii. The sequence goes on from ML819393.1 coordinate 87,278, forward strand.
GCCTCGCAGTTAGCATGACTAGTTGCCATGTACTCTGCCTCAGCAAAACTCAGTGCCACTGACTTTTGTTTCCAGTTGAACCACCTGTTGATCCCAACCCAAAACAACACCCTGAGGTGCTCTTTCTGTCAACTGCACATCCTGCCCAGTCTGAGTCTGTGTAGCCAATCAACCTGACTCTATCTCCTCTAACATAGTCCAATCCATAATCCAATGATCCTGCAATGTACCTCAACACATGTTTTTCCCCAATCCAGTGCACACTCCTAGGCTCCACCATGTATTGGATGAGAGTGTTCACGGAAAAACAAATATTTGGTCTAGTGTTGATCAGATACATCAAGGAAAACCAATCAACTGATAGTATCTCATGGCATCCACCAACTTGGAATCTGAAGAGCTAAGCTTCTTCCAATTGCTGACCATATGTGTCGACATGGGTCTGCAATCCTCCATCTGAAATCTGCTCAGAATATTTGTTGCACACTTCCCCTATCCCAGAAAGACATGCCCATCCTCCTACCATACCTCCATACCCAAAAAATAGTGCATCAGTCCAATGTCCTTCATCTCAAACTCTGATGCAAGTCCCTGCTTGCAATCATCTATAAGATGCTCCCCTCCTATGATGAAAAAATCATCAACATATAGTATGAGAATGAGTGTATCCTCTCCGCGAATGATGTAGTAAAGGTTTGGATCTGCCTCACTCTTCTCAAAACACATCTAAAACAAGTAGGATTCAATCCTCGAATACCAAGCTCGAGGAGCTTGCTTCAATCCATACAGTGCCTTTTTCAAGAGGCACACATGGGACTCTCTCCCCAACACCTCGAACCCCTATGGTTGCTCAATGTATACCTCCTCCTCTATGAATCCGTTCAGAAATGCAGTCTTCGCATCTATCTGATGGATCTTCCAACCCATCTCTGTTGCAATGGCTATAATACTCCAGATAGAAGTATATCTCTATCTCGCAACTGGTGCGAACGTCTCATCATAATCAATTCCTTCAATCTAAGAGAAACCTCTCGCCAAAAAATGAGCCTTGTGTTTCTCTATTCTACCATCTACAACATACTTGATCTTATACAACCACCTGGAAGTCACCACTGACTTCCCTTCAAGCCTAGGCACCACCTCCCACACATCATTGCGCATAATGGAGTCATACTCCTCCTGCATGGCCTCTCTCCAAACCTGCGGGTCTATTGCCTGTGCAAAAGTAGTGGGCTCGGAATCTGTGATGCTCGTCACCATAGCCAAGTATGAACCAAACCTCTCCGACACTCTGCTCTCTCTCATCAACCTAAGGGGCTCCCCAACATACTCCTTGGCTTCCTTCATGGTCTCCTAAAACCATCTCGGTTTCCTCTTCCCTTAAGTAACCTCCCGTGGAGCAGTCTCCTCATGCCTCTGAGTGTCATCCAAAGATCTCTGCAAAGTAGTCTGAGATCCTAAAGCACGTGCACCTCATGTCTATATACAAGGCATCTGTGAACCTGTAGTTGTACTGGGTGGACCAGTCACCCCTAAACTCGGTGTACTCGATACCTGAGGTTGTGTCCCCTAAGATGCATCACTCTGTATCTGTGGGACCTCCTCAACTCTGTCTCTCAACTCAAGAGATCTCTTGAATGCTCTATCCTCCTCGAATCTGACATCTCTCCTCACAACCACTCTCCTCATTGTTGGAATGTAGATCTAATAGGCCTTAGAGACCTCTGAATATCCAACCAGGATCCCCTTCTCTATAATGGGATCTAGCTTTGTCCTCTTCTCAAAAGGACATGAGAGAACGTCAAACACCCAAATATGCGTAGGTGCTCAACATCAGGCCTACTCCCAGTGAAGGTTTCCTTGGGAGTCTTCCTCCCCAAATCTCTATGGAGACTCTTGTTCTGCAGATACACTGCAGTACTACAAGCCTCTGCCCATAAGTAAAATGGCAATGCCTGATCATGCAACATTGATCTCACTGAACCAACTATGGCCCCGTTCTTCCTCTCTGCAACCCCATTCTGTTGCGGGTTGTAAGGAACGGTCAACTGCCTCTTCATACCTTGCTAGGTGTAGAAGTTTGCAAACTTTGTGGAGGAATACTCACCTCCATTGTCTGACTGCAAGACCTTGATCTTTCTTCCTGCGTAATGCCATGATTGATGAGTATAACTTCATCCTAAAGAATGACGTATGAGAAATTGTGCCAAGGCCAGTGAGGAAATCTATGACATATTCTAGGAGGTTGTATAGGATTAAGCATGCAATAGATGGGAGCACAGAAAAGTACAAAGCCATATTCATAGCCAGAGGATGTTAGGGACCTAATATCCCTAACCCCTCATGTAGGTAGAATAATATATTTTCCATGTAATAAAGGCTAACATTAGTTAATAAAGCCTATTTAATAATGTGAACAAGTCTAGAAAGATCTTCCTCTAGAATGTTCTTTAGAAGGTAGAATTAGTATAAATAGGAGTAGAAGGCATGAGAAAGTCTTGTCTTGAGAATTATTCTAATAGAGCTATGCTCTGCTGGAGGTTGCCCCCTCGAAGAGGCAAGTGAACTTGGATTTCTATCAATAAAGGTATCATTTTTGGTGTTGTGATTCTCTATATTTTGTTGTTTTGTTGGTATTTGCTGCAATATTTTTGTTTCTGCGTAATTATAATACATATGGTACCTTACAAGTGGTATCAAAGCTCTTTCCTCTACAGAAATTGTGGGTAGAGATGTGTATTGTCAGCGTCATTAAAGCACAGAGATCTATCGTTCAGTGGGTAAAACTGCAACTGGGGAAGACTACACGCATGAAATACAGACTATTTCACAGATTTACTCGAAAAAAAACATTTCACCTTGTTGGAAACCTTTGTAACTCTTGTTGGTACCCCTTTGAGTAGTACTACATCAAACAGGATATGTACACAACCATCACTCCCAGGTACCGTCCAATATATAGAGAGTCCCCTAGGTCTCCTGAAACCAGCCCTATATCAGCCGATCGACCGCCTGACTGCTATAGTGACACCGAGAACAACACTCAAGAAGATACTCTCTAGTGCCTGGGTAATCGGGTAGTATGGCTAAGGGTACGGTCGAGCTTCCTTAGTTGGTGCCCTGAGATATTGGGTCGAGTACTACTATTCGACCTTGCACGTATATCAGAGAGCTATAGCATAGGGAAAACCCTTGTCTAGAGGAACCCTGAAAACCCTAACACTTGGGAAAGAAACAAAACAGAAAAGGAACAGAAGAAATATATTGTTGCGCAACCCTACCTCCTGCATTCTGGTTGCGAAATTCCTACATAATTTTTCCTGTTAATTTGGGCAATTCGTCACTGCAGTATTCTTCAAACCAGAGTATAACCCTACAAGAGTTAGAAAAAAAGAGTATAGTGGTCATGTCAACACCCTTATTCGGGACGTATCCCATTGGGTTCCTATCTTTGCCCTGATCATCGTGGTACCTATCATTTTTAAGCCTTTTTTTCCATGGACCCGATCCCCTTCCAAGCACCCTTATTTGGGCCTTATCCCATTGGATTCCCCTTTTCGCATTGATCGTCGTGGTACTTATCACTTGTAAGCCTTTTTTTTCTATGGTTCCACCCACCCTTCTCGACACCCTTATTTGACACCTATTCCATTGGCTTCCCCTTGTCACCCTAATCGTAGTGGTATATATCACTTATCCGCCTTTTTTCAGTGGACCCACTCCCCATCCTAGGCACCCCAACTTTCCTAATGCCCACCACTCACATCCAAGAACTACATGCCGAAATCAAACATAACAAGGAGACCATCTAGAAAATGTATTCCGACTTTGACCGCTTCAAGGACCAAGTCAAGAATGAATTTTCCAAAGTTGACGACCGACTTGACAAATTCGAGGGCAAATTTGACACCATCAATGCCACTCTCAACGAGTTGCTAAACCGATCCCAGAGCCCCCCCTTCCCTAAACAACCCTCCTATGTAGATGGTGGTAATTCCTCCCATACTATGGCTTTTAATTCCAACCCCTTTCATCATGACCCTCGTCTTCCCTAACTTGAGGTCAATAAATTTGATGGCTCCGATCCCACGGGCTAGGTCACCCAAATGGAACATTATTTTTCTTTCCATGGCATTACTGATGAGTTGGACAAGCTTTGTTATGGTGTTCTCTATCTGGATCTTGGACGTTGGCAATGGTAGCAATGGTGGCAATGGTGTAATAATGCATGTCATGGGTATGTTGCTTGGACCTGGTTTGTTGTAGAGATTTATGAACGCTTTGACATCAACACCCACCATTTAGGTCGTTTGACCAAGTCGAAACAGTCTGGCACAATGGAAGACTTTATAACCTCCTTTGAGCAGTTGGCTTTCAAAACGGAGGGCATGATAGATGCCTTCTTCAAGGAATGTTTTATCAGTGGCCTAAAGGATGAAATCCGCACCAAGGTCCTCATGGCTCACCCCCAAACTTGGTTGAAAGCTACTAAATGCACCAAAGGAGCACAACAAGTTGTATTTTCCTAGAACCGAAAACCCTATTTTTTTCCCCACCCTCGACCTACCAATCTTGCCCCTCATGCCACCCCTTTCAAGATCCAGAAATTAACTCGGGAAGAAATGGATGAACGCCAACTCAAGGGTATTCACTATAATTGTGATGACAAATATTTTCCAAGGCACAAGTGTAAGGAACAAAAGCTTTTTATGGCCATTTCTGAGGATGTCGTTGACGAGGAGGCTGAAGTTTCCCCTGTGGAAGAGCTACACCCAACAAATGATCCTACTCCGCCCGTTGATCCACTAGAAGTTGAACCACTAATTTCGCTACACACCCTCATTGGCTTCTCTGCTCCCCAAACCCTCAAGCTAATTGGGTACATTAAGCATAGAAAAGTCATAATCCTTGTTGACAGTGGCAACACCCATAATTTTATTCACTGTCAAATTGCCCAGGAAATCAATTGTTATATTTGTGTCGTCAACAATTTTCAAATCTTCATGAAATGTGGTGGGCGTTGTGAAAATGTGCTCCTACAAATTGGTCGGTACCACCTGAAATCTTCTATGCTTGCTATCGACATGGGCGGTTGTGAGATTGTCCTCGGTGTTGAATGGTTACACACTCTCGGCCCCATCCTCATGGGCTTTAAGGACCTCACCATGCAATTCCAACAGGAGGGACAACAGTATAAATTCCAAGGCATCACAGAAGGCTCACCTGAGATCATCATCTCCCACCGAATGGTAAAGCTACTCAAAAAAGGTCATTCTGGCAATATTTCCCAACTCCATTCCATTCACGCAATTGAGACACCCTAACCTCCAATCTATACTCTCTAGACACCAAGCTATTTTTAACACTCCCCATGGACTTCCCCCTTCCCGCGATGCTTATGATCATTCCATTCCTCTAGTACAAGGTTGTCTTCCTCCCAATGTTCTCCCTTATCGTCATCCCTTTGCCCAGAAAAATGAAATTGAGAAAATTGTTCAAGAATTGCTAGAAGTCGATGTTATCCGTCCTAGTACCAGCCCTATTCTTCTCCGATAGTCATGGTACTCAAGAAAAGAAGGCACTTGGCGCATGTGTCCTGATTTTCGAGCCCTCAACAAACTCACAATCAAAGACAAATTTCCCATTCCTTTCATTAATGACCTTTTGGACGAATTGAGTGGTACTCAACACTTTACAAAACTGTCTTTTGGACGAATTGAGTGGTACCACCAGATACGTATGAAAGAGGAAAACATCCCCAAGACTGCCTTTCGAACTCATGAGGGTCATTATGAGTTCTTGGTCATGCCCTTTGGGCTGTGTAATGCCCCCTTCACTTTTCAAAGACTCGTCAATCATGTCTTTTGTTCTTTCCTCTTTCATTTTGTCTTAGTTTCCTTTGATGATATTCTCATCTATAGTAAAACTTGGCAAGCCCATCTCACCCATGTGGATCAAGTTCTCCATCTACTGTCTAAGCACAAACGTTTTCTCAAATAATCTAAATGTGCTTTTGGCGCCTCTGAAGTTGGGTATCTTGGTCATATTGTAAGCAAGGATGGTGTACGGGTGGATCCTAAAAAAATTGAAGCTATGAAGGATTGGCCTTGCCCTAAAACTCTTAAAAGATTGCATGGGTTCTTGGGTTTAACGGGATATTATCACAAGTTTGTTCAAAATTATGGCAAAATTGCAACTCCTCTCACTGCTCTCCTTAAAAAGAATGCTTTCAGTTGGACTCCAGTAGTTGATCCGTCCTTCCAAGCCTTGAAAGAGGCTATGTCCACTACTCATGTCCTGGCACTACCCGACTTCGCCAAGACTTTTGTCCTAGAATGCAATGTGTCGTGGAAAGGCATTGGGGCAGTCCTCATGCAAGATGGTCGACCCTTGGATTCACTAGCAAACAAATATTAGAGTGACAATTGGTCCAATCGACCTATGAAAAGGAAATGTTGGCTATTCTTCATGTAGTGGATCTTCGGCGTCCTTATCTCTTGGGGCAACGCTTCCAAATTAAAACCGATCATCGTTGTTGTTATCCACCAGTTTGCACAAGCCGGATTTTTTGAAGAGCCGCCAAAGAATGAGCACTCAGTGTTCATATGACAGAGTTCAGAGTTCAGTCAATCTTGTAAAAGACCCATTTTTCCTGCATTTCCACCATTGTAATAAATGTCCTAAGTATGAGATATTGTAAAAGGCTATTGGCCACCTAAGACCTAGGAGTGAGCACATACTTTTGAGTGTTTTTTTCTACTTGTTAATTATTTTTTCTGCTTGCCTTAGTGAGAGACTAAATAATTTCTAAGTTTTTTCACTCAGAAGACTAGCTCCAGAGCCGGAATATGTACTGGCGATCAGGTCTTGGCATGGAAAATCCAATGTCTAGTGTCTAAATGTATATAAGCTCATACTAGGACATATTGATTGAGTCATTTGGAAATTGCGGCTAGGTTTAATAGGTTTTTTTTAAGTTTTCAATGAATTAATTAAATTCCCACAAAAATGGAATTTATTAATTCTGAGTCAATAAATTGTAAAAATATGGCATCAAACATTGTCAAATGTCATATTTATAGTCGTTTTCCAGTCCAGAGTATCATGTAAACCCCTCTTTCCCATCTTTCGAGACAAAAAAGTAATTATTATCACTAAAAAATCAAATTTACTCGAAAATTATGGAAAATGGGTAATTAAATTAATCTCCTAGATTTTAGAACTGGGAAACATGTTTGAAACATGTTTTTATCATGTCCCCAGTTGACTGGAGGCCTTGGGCGAGTTTAACTAAGGTAAGGTCGACTTGACTGAGATGACATGGACTTGGGGGAGATCCCAATGTGGGAACTCGACCACACATCCTAGTTGGTGCATTCCTAGAGCATGGGCGCATATCCCAATGGCCCACGCATTTCCTAACTACCCCTCAACTCACTCACTCCCACTCTCACCTCACATCACTCCCCTTCACCTTCCACCACTCCACATACACTACACTCATCCCTTGCGCACCTACCCATTCACTAGTGCGCCACTACCTCATCACCCACGCTTTTCCTAAACCCTAACCCTAACCCTAGCGCATATCTACCTAGGAATTATCATCCCATTTGCTATATAAGAAAGGATACCCCTCCTTCCTCACTAGTTAGAATTCGTGGGAAGAAGCACACACATTGTATCATTTGCTATTTGAATAAAGAATAAAGACTTTGGAGCTCTATGTGGTGTCTTGTGCAAATGTGTGGAGGATCTTCTCCTTGAGAAATGCTTTGAGTATGGTAAACTTATTCTTCTTGCAACTATTATTTGTTCATTGATAAGGTATCAGTAAACTTGTTTGTATTGCTAATTCTTATTATATCACATTGCAATCTATGATTTCATGTTATTATTGCTTTAATCTCATGTTTTCAAGGTTTTATGTGTAGGGTATTTTAACGGTTTGCTTGCAAGATTGTTTTAAGTTTGCAGGGTCTCTAAGTTTGGAGGAGTGGAAAGTTCTAGCTTGAGCTTTCAACACCTTCAATTTCATCCATCGGAGGCATTCCCCTACATCAGTTGGACTCCATTGCCCAAGTTCTTTGGTTCAAATTATCTCTTTCCCCTTCTCTCTCAAATTTCTATAAAAAGTTATCGGTTTCTTTGGTTTTCTATTGCATGCAAGGACTTAGCTAATCTTAAGAGGATAAATCTGTTCTATTTCAGTTGCATGCATCTCTAAAAGCTAGATCTGAAGTTTGTAAAAGAATTTCATCTCTTTGTTAAGTTCTAGCCCAAATTTGTCTCTAGTTAGCCTTTAATTTCCTTGTATTTTTTAGGCTAGTGGTAGGCAAATATTTACAATTTATTGACTCAGAATTAATAAGTTCCATTTTTGCGGGAATTTAATTAATTCACTGAAAAATTAAAAAAAACTTATCAAACCTTGCCACAATTTCCAAATGACTCAATCAATATGTCCTAGTATGAGCTCATATACATTTAGACACTAGACATTGGATTTTCCATGCCAAGACCTGATCGTCAGTACATACTCCGGCTCTGGAGCTAGTCTTCTGAGTGAAAAAACTTAGAAATTATTTAATCGCTTACTACGGCAAGCAGAAAAAATAATTAACAAGTAGAAAAAAACACTCCAAAGTATGTGCTCACTCCTAGGTCTTAGGTGGCCAATAGCCTTTTACAATATCTCATACTTAGGACATTTATTACAATGGTGGAAATGCAAGAAAAAGGGGTCTTTTACAAGACCAACTGATCTCTGAACTCTGTCATATGAGCATTGAGTGCTCATTCTTTGGCGGCTCTTCAGAAAATCTAGCTTGTGCAAACTGGTGGATAACAGTAGCCACAAGTATTTTCTGGAGCAAAGAATTTCCTCCCCAGAGCAACAAAAATGGGTGACCAAGTTGTTCGGCTATGATGATGAGATCATCTTCAAGAAGGGCAAAGAAAATGTGGTTGTTGATGCTCCTTCAAGGAAATATGAAGAAGGGTCCCTCTTTTCCCTCTCATTCATTGTCGCAAACTGGCTTTAGGTCGTTCGCAAGGAATGGTTGCAAGGCCACAAACTTTCTATCCTAACCCAAAAATTGCAACAAGATCCTCAAGCTTCTACAGGGTACTCTTGGCACAATGAAGAGCTTCACTATAAAGGTCACCTATATTTAAGCAAACAGTCGAACCTTAAACCCACAATCCTCTCTGAGTTGCATGCATCACCTACAGCTGGGCATTTCGTGTTTACCAAAACCTATGAACGGGTCAAACGTTCTTTTTTTTGGGACAATATGAAAGAGGACATTCGCACCTTTGTGGCTAAATGTGATACCTGTCAACACAATAAGGGCGAAACAATCAAAGCTCCAAGCACACTCCAACCACTCTCAATTCCACCTACTATTTGGAGTGATATTTCTATGGATTTGATTGATGGCTTACCTAAATCGAGTAATAAGTCAGTCATCATGGTGGTCGTAGATCGTCTTTCTAAATATGCTCATTTATGTGCTCTTCAACACCCGTTCACCGGTTCCAAAGTGGCTCATATTTTTATGGATAATTTATTCAAACTCCATGGCATGTCTCATTCTATTGTCTCTGACCGAGATCCAACTTTCACCAACAATTTTTGGCAAGAATTGTTCCGGCTCGAAGGAACCCAACTGTATCTCAACATCGCCTATCAAACTGATGGACAAATAGAAGTTGTCAACAAGTGTTTGGAAACATATTTGCGTCATTTTGCATCCAACAGGCAAACTCAATGGGCTTAGTGGTTAACCCTAGTTGAATGGTGGTACAACACATCTTACCATATTATGACTCGCGTGACTCATTTTGAAGCAGTCTACAGGCAACATCCATTGTCCGTACTCTCATACATGCCAGGTGTCCCCAAGGTTCAGGAGGTGGACAACAATCTTACAGTCCGAGCAGCCATTCTTCGTAACTTCAAAGAAAATATAGTCCTGACTCATAATCGCATGAAGCAACAAGAAGATCAGGGTCGCTTTGAATGTCGATTCGTTGAAGGGGACCAGGTGTTTCTTTGTTTGCAACCTTATAAGAAAACTTCATTCAAAGCTAAACACTGTCAAAAACTTGCCCCTAAATTCTATGGTCCTTGTAAAATTCCCAAGCAAGTAGGACCCATGGCCTACCAGTTAAATTTCCCCAGTCATTCTAAGCTCCATCCTGCTTTTCATGTCTCATGCTTAAAGAAAGTGATTGGAACTAAGTGTCATACTCAAACCAGTCTTCCCTGAGTTGTATGAAAAAGGTTCTATTTGGTTGCAACCCCAAGCAATCTTGTACCAGCACGAGCATCATCTACGTCAACAAACCATCAAGGAAGTGTTAGTTCAGTGGAAAGATACAACTACAGAAGATGCCACATGGGAACCAGCTACCATTCTGCAACAATTTCTTCATCTCCAACCTTGAGGACAAGGTTATTCTTCGAGGAGGGCATGTCAGGGACCTAACCTCCCTAACCCCTCACGTAGGTAGAATAATATATTTTTCATGTAATAAAGGCTGACATTAGTTAATAAGGCCTATTTATTAATGTGAACAAGTGTAATGTAAGAAGACTTAATAGAAGCTTCCAATTCTAGAAAAATCTTCCCCTAGAATGTTCTTTAGAAGGTAGAATTAGTATAAATAGGAGTAGAAGGCATGAGAAAGTCTTTTCTTGAGAATTATTGTAATAGAGCTCTGCTCTGCTACAGGTTGCTCCCTCGAAGAGACAAGTGAACTTGGATTTCTATCAACAAAGATATCATTTTTGGTGTTGTGATTCTCTATATTTTATTGTTCCACTAGTATTTGCTACAATATTTCTTTTTCTGCATAATTATAATACATCTGGTACCTTACAGAGGATTCTCTCAAAAAGAGAGAATTGACTATCAGGAGACTTTTGCTCTAGTTGCAAGGTATACTTCTATTAGAGTAATCATGTCTAGTGCATAAATGTTTGGTTGGCCTTTATACCAAATGGATATAAAGATTGCTTTTATGAATGATCTAATTGAAGAGGAAGTATACATTAATCAACCGAGAAGTTTTGAGGTGCATAGACAAGATACCCATCTATGCAAGTTGAAGAACGCCCTTTATGGGTTGAAGCAGGCACCACATGCATGCTACCCAAGGATTGATAAGTGTTTATTGAAGTTGGGATTCATCAAGACTACAGCAGATCCAAATCTTCATTATTTATATTATAAATCTGATTTTTTGTTTTGGTCCTATATGTAGATGATCTAATTCTTATAAGTAGTTCCAAGAAGCTCACTACATGGTGCAAGAAGAAGTTGGCAAGAGAATATGACATGGACATTGGCTTTATGCATAATACTTTTTGGGTCTAGAGGTTTGGTAGGGTGCAAGTGAAGTCTTCCTTAGGCAAGGGAAGTACATAGTGGAGATTCTAAAGAGATTTTGGATGTTGGGCTGCAAACCCTTGGCCACTCCTATGGCGCCAAATATAAAGTTATCTACTAATTTAGATCCAAATTTTGTAGATCCATCTTTGTATTGGCAATTCATTGGTTCCCTTTTGTATCTTGTGAATACCAGGCCTAATATTTGTTTAGTAGTGAATACTTTGAGCTAGTTCATGGTTGACAAACTCATTAGAAAGCTACTAAACATGTGCTCAAATATCTAAATGGCACAGTTCATTATGGCATGAGGTATGTGGGAGATGGACAGATGTTACTTGGATTTGTCGATCCAAATTGGACAAAAGATGCAAGCACAAGAAAGAGTACTTCCAGTCACTGCTTCAATTGGTGAGGTATGATTTCCAAGTGTAAAAATTCCAACCCTAGATGACTAATATCCTTATGATCTCAATTAAACAAATAATTTTTTGAATTTATTTAACCAGAAATTAACTTCAAACCATAGCATCAATCACACAATAGCTAGAAAATTAAGTAGCAGAAGAATAAAACACATACATGGATTTCTCCTTCAAATCAGCTTTTCATTCTTTCAAAAGCTTACAAGGAGACCTACACAGTCTATTGAAAAACCCAAAATCTGCAC
>ML819394.1:0-18859 GCA_009831015.1 Picea engelmannii
TCGTGCAGGGTTAATAAGGCCTGTGCGTTCGAGTCCTTACTCTGGGTTCTTAGTGAACCCTTCCAAAGAGGAAATCTCTGTGAAGAGATCCCTACTGAGGCATTTCCGGAAGCGGATAAGGGAAGACAACTTCCCGAGAATGGCTGAGCATGATTGGCTTCATTTTATCAACGTACGTCGTGCACGGTATCCTTTGTGATAAGCATATATCAACTTATTCATATAAAACATGACGCGAACACTGTCATGCCGCAATCCTTTACAATTTCATAGTTCTATGGGCTAATATCTACTCCTTATCATCAATTAATACACAAACATTCCTACACAGGAGAACATGTACAATTCCACAAGTCTATGAACATATGTGATAGCATATAATTTCCAGATGCAATAGGAGCAAAACACTTATCAGAGGTAAGTTCAGCAATGGAAAGCGACTGCTGAGAGGGGTGCTCGTTTCCACCCAACCGTAGGCGTAGTGACTCCTACTGGATTTACCACTAGCCACCCCCGAGCTGAGACCACGGTGTCCTGAGACCTGCGTCTCTCCGTTTGCCAGTGCCCAGGAGCAAAGATTGCAATTTCTCCTCCCTGCGATCACTCACTCTGCTTAGAAAATTGCCAGAGTTCCCCTCGCGTTCGCCCCCCTTCAATCATTTCAGCCATACGCCCTTATCCTCTCGCGAGGTTGCGTGTGACACGATTACCCGTGCGCTGGTCAGTCATGATGGCTCTACGGACATGCGGTTCACCTTCCCATCCCTCATCAAGCCATCAACCTACCAGCCTGCAAGGCATTTATTACAGGGCTAGCGAGCCGCTTTTGGTTCTCCAAGCCAGTGGAGTCCAAATACGGTCTTTAATTCTTGGTGGAAGTTAACGCCCCTTTTTCAGGTGCCTTCCGCCACCATTGTGGTCTCTATTCCGCACATCCCCTCTCAGCAGTTCTGCAATAAATTCAAACTGTCATTTACATTCATTGACCTCTTCTTGCAGGGCCATTTACATCACATATTCATACTTATGAGTTTTGCCATAGTCCTTGGCCAGTTCAGTTATATTTACAATCTGGGAGAAACAGGGTGTTACAGATAGGCAAGCAGTTTTGGCCCTAACGTGACCTTGCCTTCCTTTTCCTTGGTTGATGCCTAACCAATCATCATCCATGGCCCTAACCTCCTCCCCAAAGCCATACCCTTGTCCCAGTCCTAGCCGGATGGGTTTTTCCTCAAAGTATCTTTTCCCTAACCCTCGTTGAAACCATTCCACACCCATCAGCCATTTCCATGAACTTACTTCCATGCACACCCTAACCCTACCCATCTCAAGCAAACCCTTTGTAACCAAACCCCTAAACAAATCATGTGCTAGACTTCGAATGCATATAAAAAACACCAAGATTCACACTTTCAACCATTTGGTCAAACCAGAGTTAGTCGAAACTCAATCGAACTTAGCCTAAAAAAAAAAAGTTGCATTTAAACTTTTGCTTCAATGAAGGCCAAAATATGAGCGTCGATATAATCTTGGTTGTGTCATGAAGATTGGAAATATGGATGGTGATACAATCTTAGCCTCATCAACGATGATCGAGAAATAGATGTTGATACATGATTAACAACACCAACGATAATTTTTTGATAAGCGCCAATACATTATTCCACGTTTTGATGATGATTAAGTGTTAGCCATTGATATGGTCTTTGCTATGTTAGTGTTGATCTTCCTTTTGAGACCGATACACAACTAACCACTCCTCTTTTGCACTTAGCGAAAATTGGCTAACTATATTTGCAATGTTGGTAGATCATTTCTCTTCAAGCACTGAAGTCATGGGTTGAGCGTTTAGTGGACTTGTAATTTTCTGTTTTGAAAAACAATGTTTATTCATACAAATATTTTTTATTAAAAGACTTCAAGAGGATTATCTTTTTGTTATTTTATTTTATGAAAAAACTTATAGGAAAAAACTTATTTTAAGAGATCTGCCTCTATCCTCGTCTGCCCATGTGAGATCTACTGGATCTGTCATTCTAGCTTGACTAAAAACTTAGGTACTTCTTCCTAGTCCCGAAGGTCTAATCAGGGCCTCCACTGCATGTTCACGATGGCTCACGATGGCTCAGAAAAGTGTGGAAACCCTACGTCCTAGCACAATTGCGGAAACCCTAGCCTACATCCTATGTCAAAACTCTAATACGACTTTATTGTGCCAAGGAGCAATCAAATTTCATATATAATTTAACGAGGCACGCCAAGCAATCAATTTTTTTTTTGTTTCAATTGAATTTGTAAAGAAATGTATAAAATGGATTCAGTTTTTTGAAAAACACAGAATTAATAATTCAAACAAAATTAATAATATGAAAAAAATTAACCATTCTAACAGAATTATTCAGATACAACAATTTCTTATCAACAGAATTATACAGAGACAACAGTTAATAATATAAAAAATAAATAAATAATTGAACGTTTAGAATAAAGCCTTTAAATATGAATTTGACAGAGTAAAGAAATACATCGCGCAAGAAGATAAGTGGTGAACTTGATTTTGTTAGCAGCAAAGGAATAGACACCCCTCGATTTTGTTAGTAGCAAAGGAATAAGCCCAAGAAGAGGGAGGAGGAAGGATGGAGAAACTGCATCGCTTAAATGCCTTGCTTCAAACTATTTCTCCGGTAGAAGCTTCTGAGAAGTTCGACAAACAAGAGCTTCTCAAAATCCACTATCTCAACCGTGAAATCATGGAATTCATGCGGCCAGACCCCATTGGTAGCAGCGGCCCAGCTTCTAAAATTCCAGTGGAAAGACTGAACCCCATTTTCTTAACCCAGTTGCAGGTTGGGAAAGTCCACCATGGTCGGGTGCTCCACGGTACTCTCTGCGTTGAGGCCTGCAAGATAAGCGGTATCGCGACGATGCTTGAGGACGATGATGGCCGTGCTGTTAGGTTGACAATCTTCGATGCGGGTTGTTCGCATACGAATATCCAGAGGCTTTACCCCATCGGAGCCAAGGTGGCCATCAGAGAGCCCTATTTAAAGCGCACCGAGAACGGTTGCCCCGTCATCCGTATCGACAACCTTGACAACGTCGAGATCGAGCAGCAGAGCCTGCGGCATGTGGATGTGGAGAAGATGAGGACGAAGGGCAACACCTTTTTCAGAGAGAAACAATGGGACGCAGCGGCCGAGCATTATACGAAATGCATCGACGCCACTCTGCTTCATCTTAATAATATGAATGCCTGCCTCCTCCAGGCGTATTACAACCTGGCGGAGACAAGGCTTCAGATGAAGGAATTTCAGCTGTTGGTGGAGGATTCCGACAAGATCCTTCGTCTCCATTCCGGCAATCTCCAAGCGCTCTATAATAAAGGCCGCGCTCTGGTCGGCCTGAGGCAGTATGCGGCGGCATGCGAATATTTGGGGAAAGCCTATAAGGCCAGCCCCGACCAGATCGAAATACTAGAGGTGCTTCAGCAGGTCAAGATTTGGTACGCCCAGAGTCGGAATGGAGAGTATGACATCTCGGATTACCTGCTCGGACGCGGATCTTCTCCTCCGGAAGTGGCCGAATTCATGGGCCTCGTAGAGATCAAGATGACCAAAGACGGCCGCGGCCGGGGGCTTTACGCCAAACAAGAATTAATCACMGGACAGMTTTTGCTGGTAAGCAACGCCGTTGCTGTKGTTTATGAGGACGGGCGGCGCGGCTCTCCCAATCTGTTGAACGCGGACCACCAGGGCAAAATTAATATGGCGTCTCAAAAGGATCTTGGCGACGYAGTCGTMCRCGCTGCCATGAAATCGCAGATATTGCTCCGGCAGCTTTATAGTTTAGATAATTCCTCGGYGCCCRGCAGCCTGGATGTTCCGGCCATCGACTTGTTTAAGAGGGATAGCCAACTGTCTGGAAGCCAAGAAGAWGAAAAAGAAAAAMTGCTGGTAGACGATAAGCGTATCCGGGATATTATAAGTCGGAACTCAATCGATGGAACGGAACACGTCCAGGTAGACCGGAATTTTAGCGGTCTCTGGCTGCTGCCGTCCTTCATTAACCATTCCTGCTTGCCGAACTCGAACTGGCGGAAACTGGAAAGCGCCTTGTTTATTTATGCCTCCAAGACCATCAAGAGAGGAGAAGAGATCACTGTTTCGTATTTTGATGCCCTCGTCCCCTTGTCACAGCGCCAAGCCAAGTGCGGGAGATGGGGTTTCGAGTGCAAGTGCAGGAGATGCATTCTCGAGCTCTCTCTGAAGGCAGCTCTCGAGCCTATAACCGCACGGTTCGAGCAATTGCGTGACAAAGCATTGGAGGCAGCCAATGCGGCAAGATCTCAAGAGCGTTTCAGCGTGGATCTTCCGGCGTGCGCAGAATTTGCGAAGATTTTTGGAGAGACAGAGGAGATTATCAGGAGTTCCACGTTGTTGAAAACGGAAGAAGAAAAGAATTGGATCCGTGCGTCCTTTGTGTGTGCACATCTTGCAGGAACACTGACGAAAGACTTGCAGGACTACGTTCTTTCCCGGGGAAAAGTTTTGGAGGTCATTCAAAACACGGTGCCCGGGGACATTAGAACCCTGATCATGGCTGCCCAGCAGTTAAAAGAAGCCAACAGCTCGATGGGGGATGACAGTCAAGCATTCATTAGACGACATGCATCAGAGCAGGCGAGGGAGGCATGCATCAGAGTCTTTGGCAGGCACAGTGAAGATCTTCTCAAGGCGCTCATCTCATGGTATGAAAGTCACCATTTATTTTAGTAACAGTACAACTGCCATTGCGATGATATGATGATATCTGATCTTGAAGACGCACGGCAGAGTGCCATTTTTGAGGTTCAAGTTGTTTTAAGTCTTTGAAGCAATTAGTTATATTATCATGCAATTAGTTAGAATATCAAAAGGCACAGGCGAGCATGCAACAGAGGTTTTGGTTTTGGTTTGCATGGGAAGATTTTTTTATTAAAAGTTGTAATATGATGGGTGTGAGATAGAAGGATTGTCCCTTATCATAATACTATCGATAATATTATCATTGCACTCTGAGTGCTGGCAAGATGTTAACATATTTTTGAATAAAATTAGAGTAGTCTTTCAATTGTTCTGCTTTAATTTGTTTCGCATTGCTCTTAAGAAAATATTGACAATTAGCTATTCCTATCTTACATAACGGACATTGAAAGTCCAAATTCACTCATAGAATTGAGTTTGGTAGTATCAGTGCGTAAGCATGCTATGGTTTTTCTTTGAAAATCACCCCTAAATTCTTCATAGTGATTGTATTTGTGAATATATTTATGCTTTCTTAACACATTTTTTAAACCTGGAAAGTCGAGTGAAATAGGTAAGAATAAAACAGAATTTTTTTTTGGAAAATAACCAATGAAATGAAATAAAATAATGTACATTCTATGTTAATTCTATTTACTCCTATTATTATAATATACATGTTTATGTTTTTTGTTGTTAATTCTATTTACTCCTATTATTATAATATACATGTTTATGTTTTTTTTGTTGTTCTCTAAGAATTTTTAATAAAATTATATTTATGATTTGCAAAATTCATGCCTCACTGACTAAAGATCATATCTTAAATATATAATCTTTCAAGAAAATCTAAACCAATTCAAAAACGTTGCCTCGCTGACTAAAGTTCTAGATACCAGTTCAAAATTACTCACTGACTAAAGTTCTAGCTACCAGTTCAAAGTTACCCAGCGTGCCCTTATATGCAAGATAAAACATCAAATTCAACAAGTGTCATCATTGATTCCATTGACTCTTATTATGTGAGAATATGTCTATGTTTTTATTGCACCCTCTTAAATAGTGTTTTTATTGCACCCTCTTAAATAATGGTAATCATTGATTCTATTATTATGTGTGAATATGTCTATGCTTTTATTGCACCCTCTTAAATAATGGTGAACAGGAGTGAAGCCAAGCAGGATAGAGAGTATTAAAAATGTAAGCACTAAGTTGTATAAAAATTTAAGATTAAAAACCTGTTTATGGTTATGATAGTAATGCCATTAGTGAAGGACATGAAATACTCTTCTGTAAAGAAATTTCGTAACAGAAATTTCTTAACAGTGAAGGATAAAAAACTATGTCTATTCTGATAATAGAAAATCACATAATTTTATAAATTAGGCATTTGGTTTTTTCCTTAAAAATTTTTTTGGAAGACATTAAAAAATTATATGACATTATAAATTAGATTAAGGTGGAAGACATTAAAAAACTTAGATGACATTATAAATTAGATTAGGGTATTAAGCTTTGTAAATTAGATATTTAGTATTCAAATTACATAAAGTGAATGTGTAATAGATTTTGTGTTGGCAATAAAATTTTTCATTGATAAAGAATTTGAAAGGAAAATGTTTTCTCATTTAAAAGTATTTTCTCAAAATTGATATAATATTTTTAATAAATTTAAATAAAAAACTTAAAACGATTTCAATAAGAAGATCTAAAATTTGTTGACGTTCATTGTTAATCTATTTTAGTACTTTGAGTGAAAATATTGAAGGTATGCATGGACTTGTTAGGTTCATTTAGGGTAAGGCTTGTTTTGTTGATTTGGGGTCACTTTCAAATCTTGCTTGGGGCATCAAACAACATTTCTCCAAGACAAGATATTGCAAGAAAAGTTTCAAGGTCACCATAGTTTTTTTACCCATCAACAACTTTCTAGTTACAACACTTGGATCACCTCAATCAGAGTTTGTAGTTATGCCTCCTACAATTTGACTAATGCATTTGGCCACAATGGTATCGATGTTAAGAAAGACATTCCATACACCTTGAATGCATGCATGCAAACTCAACATATGGTTTCTCTATTAAGCATATAATCTTAATATTATGATTTGTCTTTAAGTATTTACGAGGAGGCACATTGGTGAGAGGTGTGACTTCATATTTTCCCTCTATGTGTCTAGATATATAGGGTAGAGTGAATACATTGACCACTTATGAGTAGTGAATACATATCTAAATCTTGTTGGTGAAGGAATTGGTGTTCATTGGACAAAAATGTGTATTGAAGCTTTTATTGAGCACTTATGAGTAGTGAATACATATATGAATGTTGCTAATTACTCTTGTGAAGAGCCTAGATTTGTAAATATAGTGTAACATGTTGCTAAATAATATATTGAGCTCTTGCTTTGGAGTGTGGGGATTTTGTATTGAAGGGTTTTCCCCCAAAAAGTGTTGTTTTGTGATTTGTTATCTTATGTGTTTGCTACAACTATTTATTTTATTTTTTTCACATTCTCTTCTCAATGATATTATTTTACACCTCTATTTCCTTTTGTTTGGTATCACACCCTACGCACCTCGGATCCTAGGTGTTCGGGACAAGATATTTTTTAATCCAATCTTGGTTCAATTTGGATTTTGTGAAGGAAATCCCATTGCGGGAAAATGGAAAGCATGTCAAGAATATAAATGAAGAGGTTTGTTGGAACTAAAATTGAGTTGTGGAAGCTTAAGATGTGGGACTTTCTCATAGATTGAGATATATGGGTTGTAGTATCTAGAAAAAATCTCTATACTATGAAATATGAAGGATGGGAAGTACTAGATAAAATGGCAAGAAGCTGTATTAGACTTTGATTTGTCAATTAAGTGTTGCTAAATGTTTCTAAAGAAACCAAGATGGAAAAAATTTAAAAGAAGTTGAGGGGAACTTTAAAAGGAGGTGAGGGAACTGTACAAGGATAAATCCACGGTCAAGTTTTTTTTTTCCATGAAATAAGTTGTACGCCTTGAGAATAGGTGATGGTGATTTTGTAGCTAAGTATCTAAATGAATTTAATACCATTATGACTTATTTGAACTCAATTGGAGTGAATATGGAGAGGAGGACCATTGCATGACCCCTTTGTGTTCTTTTCATAATTCATAGGACAACCTAGTAATGAATGTTGAAGGAACTGCAAATAAATTGGCACTTGATGAGATCTTGGTTGCTTTACTCTCATAGGAGATGTAGTGGAAGGATTTTTAAATCCACATTGGAGGCCTTCATTATTCATGGAATATTGAAAGAGAAATACAAGAAGAGGTAGAATGGAATATCTAAATTCTGTAAGAGATTTAAGTCCCCTAGAAAGTACAAGGAAATATATTGGAACTAAAAAAAAGTTATGCATTTTAGAAGAGACTGCAAGGAAGAGAAAAAGGGAGAAAAGAAGAAAAAATATGTCTCTATGTTGGTGTGCAATGGGTATACCCTAGGTTCAAAGTTAACATACCAACAAAACCCTTATACACCGTCCCTTTCGGCATCACTTGCAAGCAAGTGAAGTCTCACCCGAGGCATCTAGAGGGGTTGCAGGAACCAATTTTCTGCAATGATGAGGAGAAGTGAGGCATTCAACATGTTCTTACTTTTCTATGTTCATTCTTTATTGTCTGTGTGATTCCCATTAGTTAACAATTACTTAACATACAACATACCCTATGCGTGACATTACTTTACTTAATCCTTATTCATTCATCGATTACTTCCATGTGCGACATTACCATGACATATATTAATGACACATTCAAAATACTAAGACTTTATCATAATTGTGCACTATCCATAACATATTACTAACCATTCAACATATTTACGCTATCACATTCAATAGAAACACAACACATAGAGCATCACATCAAGACATACGTTTTAATGTGGTTTACCCCAATTTGGTCTATGTCCACAACAACTGGCTTCTTATTTATTCATTGATAATATTCATACAACTATGCATTGCACTTACAAAAATATGCAACCGAAAAAAATACTCAAACCCGCCTCAGTCGTTCTATCGCAGTGCGATCCTAACCTCCCAGAACCTCAGTCATACATCTGAATACTTAGCCAATTA
This sequence comes from Picea engelmannii, assembly GCA_009831015.1. Classification (NCBI taxonomy): domain Eukaryota; kingdom Viridiplantae; phylum Streptophyta; class Pinopsida; order Pinales; family Pinaceae; genus Picea; species Picea engelmannii. The sequence continues at coordinate 8,903 of ML819394.1, forward strand.
ACCTAGCATAGACTGGACTTTTCATTCATCAACTACTCAACAACACAACAACAAAAAACACCTCTATCTATCCTTCCCTTTACATATTTATACATAAAAGTAGGGCTAACCCCGTTACAACGTGGTTACAAAGTGGACAAAATGTCCCCAAAACCCCAATGGTATATAATTGTTTTTCTCCTTTTACGTGTTGCTCCGTCGCATTTCCTTTTGCCATGCGCTTTGAACCCTTAAACTCTACTCTTCATCGCATTCTTTGGTCCATCTTTTAATTTCCTTTTCTTCTTTAATCTTATTATGGAGCAGATCCCAGAACTTATCAAAATTTATCCAAACTTATCCAAGATGCCTATCCAACATGCCCCCAAAACTCACCTACCCCTCATCCTGAGCCACTCAAGCCTTCTTTCAGTTCTCCATGAATTTGACGAAATCTTCCCTTGTTGTTGTGGCCTTCTCCTTGACTTATGTCTCCTTCTGAAAAATTGTGTCAACTACATCGACAGTAATTTGAGCCTGCATATGCTCGACACTTTCATCAACTTCATGCTTGATGATATCTCAAGTGGTTTCTAAGGTCATTGTCACCCTATATAATTCTTCTTGCAACACTTCAATCTTTTGCACGCGATCTTGCTGCTCCACCCTTAACTGATTCATTTTTGAATATAGATTTTTGTTCTCATCCATCGTTGTTACCACCTATACTGGAGGTAATGTACCCATGACTTCTTTAAATTTTTTTGCCTTGTCCTACGCAACCTGTATATTTAGAATAATCGTTCGTAGCTTCACGTCTTCAATTAGTTGCGTCTAGACGCCCATGGTTTCTGCTTAGAGTTTCACACACTCTGCCTCTATATTCTTAATGCTCTCCACCATTATGGTCACTATTTTCTCCCTTTTCTCCCTTTCCTCTGGTGGAGTACTCGATGCCATACGTGCTTCCAAGTCAAGTATACATGCCCATAAGCATTGAATGGCCTCATTTACATTTGTTACTTGCTACTCAATTGGGGACTATTTTTCTATCTGAGCCTTTGGGATGTCTTGATAGACCTTCTCGAATGCGTGTTGCATCTCTTCTTCCTTTTGCATTGCCTCATCTCGCTCCTTCTTAAATCTTCTATATTCCTTATCCAAGGTTGCGTTTTCGGCCATCACCTTATCCAATTCGGTTGATTTCTTCTCTGCATGTGATTTCATCTCTTGCATCACGCTCGTCTGTAACTCTTGCAATTCTTAAGTGGGTAGTTAAGATAACACTAAGTCAATATGACCTAGTTCTCATGTGTGTTCCTGCATCTCTATTGTGGGGAATTATACCACCCCATATGCTAATTTGATCGATTGACATTCACTTGCTACCTCTAATTCCTAGGAGACTGTTGGCCTTGCCTCTCCATTATTTTCAGTGTTTTTTGTTTATTCCTCCTCTATCGTTTATACTGGTGAAAAATTTGTTGCTCCGAAAAATTGGCACAACTCAACCATTTGTTCTTGGATATTTTTTTGCATCTCTTCATATTGAAGTGTTGCACACTGAAATGCACGATCTATGACTTCTTTCACCAGATCACCTATTCTTTCAAATTCATCCTCTGTGAGAGCTTGAACGTATGTTTCCTTGATCATTTTCCTTTTCTTGCAATGTGGGGGTGTTGTCCTTGTATCCACTTGTTTTCCCTTCTCTCTCAGGTCCAATTCTTTTCTCTTTTCTCCCACGTGCAGGACAGGCTTTTGTGTTGTACCTCCAGTGCCATTTTTTTCCTTTCCTCTTAGACGCGGTGGTGTCTTGTCTGCATCATTTCCTTTGACATGTTCCTCTCTTTGTTCCTCAACATCATCTATGTTGTGCACTTGTGGGTTTTTCTTCTCAGGATATCTTGTTTCTACTAGTTTCTCTATACTTATCATTGGGATCTTCGACTCGTCATCCCAATATTCCATTATATGTATGATATCCTACTTGGTTAACCTATACCGAGTTGGAAACCACTAGTGGTCTAGGTCCTTCTTTTCTTGCACATACATGTGGTGGTGCCCTTCCATAAAGCATGACACTATCTTATACACCTCAAAAACCTATGGGGGTATCCTTGGTGTCTTTTGAATACTGGTGTGATTTTTTTCCTTTTAAATATAGAAAGTGACATTATTTTCCATATGTCGTGGCTTGTGGGTGGTGTGCCATAGGTTCTGGTATTGCTCCACTAGACATGGATTATTCCTAATGCCCAAAAATTGTGTGTCGACCAACTTCCTCTAAGATGATAATGCAATGAGAATTAGGAGCCACATGTAGTGAAATTTTTTGCCTTTCTCCTGTGCTTCTTCACAACCAATCAGGAACTGGATGAGTAGAAATGTCACCCAGTTCATTTCTACGCTTTCGGCGCACTTCTCTGCTGCCATTGTGATTGTTGCTGGTATCTGGTCCTTTTTTCACTTCCTTAATAACTTACACGCTAAGACCTGTGTCGCAAACCTAACTGTCATATCACATATGATAGAAACATCCAAGTCACGATGTCTATGTGTGTATGAAACTTTTCCCTCATGCTCTCTGATAGATACTTCTCATTCTTCTTGTTGAAAAAAAATGGTGAAGGGTCTTCCCCCTGTGACAATAGACAAGTAATGCGCACGATCAAGTCTGTATCAATAAAAATCAGCATGTGGATTCATAAGTATCCTCCATGTATGCAATGTAAAAACATATTGATGCAAGCATTTATCTCATTGCTTCATCCAAAGTGTGGTATGTCGAAGAGGTTCATAATCCTATCTTTTTTCAACCCTATGGCCTACATATCTGGTTCCACTACAACCAACTTTGTCTCTGCACTAATTTATCTCTTTAGGTATTTACTTGGCACTAGCTTTGGAAATTATTGTCATATGTAATGTCATGGTCAACATACTTCAAATGTGGGATCACACTTACTATGTCTCCATCAATTGTTCCTCCTTATGGAATCTTTGGCTCCACCAGTGGGTATTTCACATCTTTATGTAAGTTTACTGGTCTTGTTGATGGATTTCATGGTGGGATTTAATCCATGGGAAATATCAACTCAGAGGAAGATGCCTCGGGGTCTCTTCTACTACTGGTATCATTGTTGGTTAATTCCTCTACTCCTTTGGTGCTGACGTTCAATCCTATGTTGCCTTAGGTGGTGCCATTGTTCGCTGCGACGATTTCTCTCTAGTTGATACATATCACTCGGCTCTGCAACTTACTTTTGTAACTTAGCTCCGCAACTCTTTATTTAAATTAACTCTCGATACAAACTGCAACTAGCAATAACCCTTCCTCATCACCCCTTCATTTTCTTGATAGCCCCTCGACAGTTGTTACCTTGCCTTCACTCTGAAACTTGTCATCTAATCCACTAATGTATTGCATTCAAATATTTCCTTAATCCTGCATTAAGTCCAAATCCTTCGTCATGTATTCTTTTAGATATGTCAATCCATTATGATATTCATGTTAAATTCCATTTATTACTATGTGTCCTCGTGGTTTTCACATGATGTTTCCTCATAATTGTTTTTCCCGTCATGTTTCCTCTTTAATTCACTTTAACCACTATATTCTCTCTTTAATGATCTTCATTGATATCTATGTGATATCCTTTCTCTCTTCACACTCTCTTCTCACTATGCAATCTCCTTTCTTTGTGCATATCTCTTACTCTCTTATATCTGCTTCTTTCTCTTCTACGACAATTTTCCTGCTTGTCCTCTTTTCTTATTTTATTTTTTTATCTTTTATTTTTATAGTACACTATGATACAAGTTCTATGGTACATATCCTATGTAATTCAAACTAGTGATTGGAAGCATGGTTGTCCTTATACAATTTTATCCGACTACAATTCACCAATCCTTCCACCACTTCTCCATCCAAATGTTTCAGCTGAACAACACTTGCTTATGTGACATATATGATTATGTATTGCCCAAGCCAGTGCGTGTTGAACTTCCCAGGGTGTTTTAAGAACTTACTGTCATAGAGAAGTGCTAAATATCTTGTCTAAAACTTCTTCTACTTGATGTGTCTGTCATGCTAAGATTTTTCACGAGCCTTCTGTACTTGCTGATGAAATCTTGCTACAAATCGGTCTTCTTCTAACACCAGTAACTATGATAGTGTTTCTTCTAATACGTCGATGTTTGTAAGTTCCATCATCACGACAATGCATAGACTCGGTACAATAAACTCCATAAACATTGCTACTTCCTGGCCATACACTAATATAAAGGGTGTCTGACCTGTCAAATTCTTGCATGTGGTCCTATAAGCCCATAGTACTGTAGGAATCCTTAATTCCCAATTGTCCCGACATACATTACATATCTTTGTCAATACATTCTCCAGTATCTTATTGAAGGCTTCCACAGTACCATTTACTTGAGGGTGATATGGTGTAATTTTTTTATGGTGAATCCAAAACTCCTCTCTCAATGCTGCAATTATCTTGTTCAAAAAGTGAGTCCCATGATCTCTCATAAGTACTTTAGGACACCCAAACCTTGTAACTATGTTCTCAAATAATAATTGTGCAATTGTATCTATGTTGAAATATGTAACTGTTTATGCCTCTGCCCACCTAGTCAAATAGTCCATCGCAATGATTATGTACATGGCTCTTGATCTTCTCGCTGGTGGGTTAATAGGTCCAAAAAAATCTACTTCCCATTTTTGAAATGCCTATAATGCAACCTATAGGTTCAAAGGAATCTCATCCCTTCGTGATGGATTTACTACTCTCTAACACATATCAAAACTCTAGCAATACTCCTTAGTGTCTTTATGGAGGGTGGGCCGCCATAGTCCGATGTGAAAGATCTTCTAAGTTGTTTCATTTCCTACATAATTGATAGAATTTTAGAAGTTACAATTATCTTCTTTAACATTCATTAAAAATTTCATGTAATAGGATCATTGAAAGATAAACAATTACAGAACACAAGATATATCTTGGGAAACCTTTGTGGGGGAGAAAACCTAACAACCAATTCTTCAATATATATTCCTTCAACCAGTACAATGTCATGAGAATTTGATCCACATGGGAAATATGAGATTGCCAAGTTTTACTATAGATGAGAATATCATCAAAGAAAACTAAGACAAAATTACAGAGAAAAGGATGAAAGACATGTTTCATGAGGCTTTGGAAGGTGGAGGGGGCATTACACAGGCTAAAGGGCATGACCAAAATCTCATAGTGACCCTCGTGAGTTCGAAAGGCAGTCTTGGGTATGTCATATTCTTGCATACGTATTTGGTGGTAGCCAGAACACATATCAAAATTAGTGAAGTACTGAGAAACACACAGTTCATCCAAGAGATCATCAATGAAATGAATGGGGAACTTGTCCTTGATGGTGAGCTTATTGAGGGCACAAAAGTCGGGACACATGCACCAATTTCATTCTTTCTTAAGTACCATGACCACAGGGGAAGAATAGGGGCTGGTACTAGGGAAGATAACACCCGCTTGGAGCAATTCTTGTACTATTTTCTCAATTTCATTATTTTGGGGAAAGGGGTGGCGATAAGGGAGAACATTGGGAGGAAGATTACCAGGAACAAGGGGACAAGGGGAATGGAATGATCATGAACACCACAAGAAGGAGGAATTCCCCGAGGAGTGGAAAAAATAGTTGGATGTTTGGAAAGGATAGCTTGGAGGTCAGGATGCACAGAGGGTGTCTCAACATCTTGAATAGAATGGAGTTGAGAAATGATACCAAAATGGCCTTTCTTGAGGAGATTTTCCATACGATGGGAACTAATGATCTCCGGAGAACCAACTGTGAGACCTTGGAATTGATAATGTTGTCCTTCCTATTGGAATTGCATGTTTAATTCCTTAAAATCCATAAGAATGGGACACAACGTGTGTAACCATTTAGCACCTAGCACAATTTCACAACCTTCCATGTCAATGGAAAATATATGAGATTTCAGTTGTTAATGTCCAATTTGAAGACATACATTTTCACACCGCCCACCACATTTCATGGACCCACCATTGGCTATCATGATTTGAAAATTATTGACAACACGAATATAGCAATTGGTTTCTTGAGCAATGCAACAATGAATAAAATTGTTGCTTCTACCATTGTCAATAAGGATGATGAGCTTCATATTCTTAATGTAGCCAATGAGTTTGAGCGTTTGGGGAGCTGAGAAGCCAGTGAGGGCATGGAAGGAAATAAGGGGTCAACTTCAAGTGGAACAACAGGCTCTTGGGTGGCATCAGGAAGGGAGGGTTCTTCAACAAGGGGAAATATCACATCCTCTTCAGGAACATCTTGGAAGATGGCCATAAATAGTTTTTGTTCCTTACACCTGTGCCCCGGAAAATATTTTTCATCACAATTATAGAAAAAACCCTGCAGTTGGTGTTCAGCCATTTCAACCCTTGTTAGTTTATGGACCTTGAGGGGAGTAACAGGGGGGTTAGGATTAGAGGGTCGAGGGCGAGGAACACAAGGGGTTTTTTTGTTTTGGGACAAAAAAACTTGTTGGGCCTCTTTATCACGTTGAGTATCTTCCAACCAAGTGGGAGGGTGAGCCATGAGAACCTGGGATCGTATTTCATCCTTGAGACCACTGATAAAGAATTCATGGAAGAACACATCGAACATGCCCTCTGTTTGAAAGGCCAAATGCTCAAAAGCAGTGATGAATTCTTCCAATGTGTCTGAATGTTTCAACTTGATTAAATGACTTAGATAGTGGGTATCAGTATCAAAGTGGGCATAGATATCAACAAGAAATTGGGTCCAGGAAATATACCCCTGATGTGAATTTTTTCTCCATTGCCACCATTTCCAGCATTCAGGATCTAGATAGAGGACAACATAGCGAAGTTTGGCCAACTCATCAGTAATACCATGAAGAGAAAAATAATGCTCCATTTGAGTGACCCAACCTGTAGGATCAGAGCCATCAAATTTAGTGACCTCTACGCGGGGAAGACAGGGTTCACGATGAAAGGAGTTGGAGTGAAAATGCAGAGACTGAGAGGAATCAACAACATCGGTTTGTGCTGATGACGAAGGACTCGTAGGGTGGTTCAACAATTGATTAAAAACATAATAGAGGGAGTTCAATTGGGTTGTGAGTTTGACTTCCAAGTTGTCAATGCGGGAATTGGTGGAATCCAACTGAGATGTGAGATGTGATATAGAGATGTGGGCTTGATTGACGTAAGTTTGGAGATCTTGATTGCGAGTGGTGGCCATTTGGAGAGGGGAAGTGTTGGTAAGTGTTAGCGTCAGAAGTCACTCCTGGATTGCTTGCAGAAGCAGAGCCCGACGCCCATCAATTTTATGTCATGATTTAATTAATGGGTTGATCAAATGGATAAAAACTCATGAAGATATAGCTTTAACTTAGGAAACCGGGTCTGGTACGTAGAAAGCAAGGGAGGTCTTGATCCAAATTCCGTCAGTAGATGATTAAAGGGTGGTAGATGGAAGACTTGTGAGAAGGGTGAGCAAGACTGCCTCAGGCGACAGGCCTTCGGAAGCTTGATGATGAAAAACTCAAGAGCCAAGATCCTCTTCGTCTAGAGCTTCAAGGAGCTGAAGGGTGACTCGACTGGATCCTCCAATTCTGAGTCATTCAGTGCTAAGAGAATCACTAGAGCCGATTAGAAACAATGCAACTGTTACAGTGATCCAACCTACATCATCCTATAACAGCTACAATTCGATTGGATCCTCCAATTCCAAGTTGTTCTAACACAGTAAACAAAGAGATGGAAAAGAGGCTGACATCCATAAAGTAAGAAGTCTCCAATGTCTTATACATTAACCAGAGCGACCAACGCTTTATCAAAACTTTACAATTGGGAGCCTTGCTCAACCATTGATACTTTACAAAATACAAAGACTAAGTTTATATACTCAGAGAAATTTGCCTAACAGAGGCGTGCCCAGTCACCCAAGGCTTGGTGTCCCTTCAGTCAAACTCGTACGGATATCCTTCTTCAAACGCCACTTTAACTGCGCATGGCTCCTGTAAGGGGAGTATCTGAACCATTAAAAACTGAGCTAGCATGTGCAGACCTCCTCTGACTAGTTGAGAACTTAGCATGACTTCTCTGGAAAAACGGGTACACAGGATCCCCTCAAGTAGACCGCTTGCCAAACCCTCCATACCTCACACTTAATGAATGAGGAGAGGTTTCAACCACCCCTTCTTGCCTTCATTTACTCCAAGACTAGTCCAGGATCGAGGTCAGGCCCGATGATAACTGGAGGCCATGACGGGCCTCTCTGTGACTGAAACCCGACGCCTTTGGCCCCTTTTGCGCAGTTCTTTCTTTCCCTAGTGACCACAGGATGTGACCCTGTGTTTACTCTCAAAGGCGCTTTCGGTGTTTGCGAATAGGAAGGGGCTGATCCCTAATTCTTGAAATTGCGATGAGAGAAACACCGAGATGACTTAATCTGGCACCATGCGTCCCTCTAGATCTGACAGTTCTGAAATCTCTCGACGATGTTGTACCTTGAGCCTTGGAATCGCGATGGGCAAAACGACGAGGAACCTAATCGCGTGCCAGGTGTCTCCTGCGGGTGGACGGCTGAGATTGCCTCGGAATACTGCGGGTCTGACTTTGGGCGCCTTTGGTGCTTTCGGGGTTCGGGGTTTCGAGACATAGGACAACAAGGAACCTTCACCCTTCGAATCCCCAATTGCCGAAACACCGACACGACTAGATCTCGTGCCACGCGTCTTCTAGATGGACGGTTGCTATCTTTCCCTGCACATAATATGGGCGCTATCCATTGGACTAACCTCGGAACAACTTCGTTAACCGTGATTTCCCGCCGACCGTCGATCTGCTTTTATAGATGAATCTGGGTTGTTAACAACGCAATTTCGCCCGCTCACTTGATTTTTAGCCTGAAATGGGGCTTTACGTTCTATGCTTGGGCGTTCTTCATGCAACCTGCAGCTCTGGATGCTCTTGGGCCCAAGACAAGAATTGTTGCTAACATTAGGCTCCATGGGGGATAGAGTCGTCCCTGTGATGCTCTAAGAACTCATTCCGCAACTTCAGTGCCTTGCTGTTTGGCTATGGAGTCAGGCTCAAAACATCCCGCTGCTGAAAATACAGGCTGAAAAATAAAAGCAACAAAATAAAGATACATGCTCAAAGGAGCTTATTTATATACAATCCTAAACTAATAAAACACTTTACATGGGGCTAGGTGAAAGCAAACTTCCACCATAGCCAATCAAGTAACTTCCTGAAGGGAAGCTCTTTCTTTCTGCTGATGATCACCAGCAGATGGTGTAACCGTGACAGCAGAATGGCTACACTCTTCAACTTCTCCTCACAGGGTGAAGTTCATATGGAATAGGGTGGCTCCAAGGCATAAAGGACATGCCACTCCATGTACTCGCTGACAGGATCATAGAATGAGTGGAAAACCCTGTGAAAAGGGTAGCAACAGGCCTGCTCTGCTCCACAACTACTCCTACAGGGCTGAACTTCATGAGTTTGCATAGGTGAATAGGCGGGCTCCAAGCAGGAATTCACCTGTTCCACTGGTTCTTTCTGCTCTTCTTCTTGGCTCTCCCACAGGTCTGATTCATATTCATCATAAATAGGGACCATGGGATGGTTCTGCTTGCTAACTGGCTCTTCAGTATCTTTATAGTGATCAAATGTAGGATAAGCTTGCTGCTCATCATCACTATAATATACATCAAAAAGGGGGTGTCCTTCATTGATAAGATCCTCCTCCAGAACAGTGATCCTGTAAAAAAATTTCATTTTAGGGATAGTGGGACCTGCTGGTTCTGGCTGCTCACACATAATCTTTTTCTCTTTAATCCCAGGTAAAAATATATCATGAGAAACCCCCTGGAGGAAAAGAGAAGAATCCTCTTCCACAACTAACCCCTCTTTTAAAAAG
>ML819394.1:18909-45795 GCA_009831015.1 Picea engelmannii
CTGCTGGTTCTGGCTGCTCACACATAATCTTTTTCTCTTTAATCCCAGGTAAAAATATATCATGAGAAACCCCCTGGAGGAAAAGAGAAGAATCCTCTTCCACAACTAACCCCTCTTTTAAAAAGAGAGGGTCTTCGTCATCAGGAGCAGAGCTGCTAGGAACATCTGCTTCAACCCGATATCCAGGTGAGTCATCTACCATGGACCACATTTGCTCTATAAACTCACGATTTCCACAAGAGGCATGTTGATCGTTATGAATATCTAAAAGAATAGAGGCATCTGATATAATGTCAGATGCTTCTGTTCTAGGGCTAACACAATTAATATCATTCAACACCCCTATATTTTCCTAGCAAATGCTTTCCTCCACAGTAAAAGATTCATCATGGACCTGGTCTTCAGGGCCACCAGAGGCTTCATGAAGCGAATAAAACTCCTCACAACAGTTTTCATACAAACAATCAGCTGGAAAATAATCTTTACAAAATGAATTGAAAGCTGTATGAAAACCTGTTAAAGAGCGGATGCTTGCAGCGGGAATAGACTGACACCATTCAAGAGTAGCTCCCTTCAATGAATACTTGAAGCACTTAATCTGGACATCTTCATGTATGATATTAAGTCGATGAATAACCTCATGAAAGTCCAGTAACTGCTTAGCTGGTACCTCCCAACTCTTTGCGTGAAATTCAGGGAGGAAATTTTCCCATATGTCTCTATCAGGAAGTGCATTAGGAAAACCAACTATCTGGGAAAAGTCACAGAAAGCAAACCTTTTAGCTAAGATTTTCTCCATATCGAACCAGTGGAGTCGCTGATTGATCCTTGAATCATGGAGTCGCCAGGTGAAATATTTACAGCTTCGAATGTGTCTGGTCCTTGTTCACCATCAAATGCCAGATCTTAATGTTGTTGTTACCCCAGGAAGCTTCTCAGGCTGAGAAAGCAGCTGCTGAAACCTTCTCGAGAAAGCTCCTTAGGGTCAGCTTTCAGGTGTGCTAACAATAGCTACAACTGAAACAATGAAGTGGAAACAATGGAGTTGCCACAGTGGAGTCGCCAGGTGCACAGTAGCAGCCTTGAAGGGCTCTGATGTCTGATGCACCTTCAGAATCAGAGACTCAATGTCGTTCTGCCCAGGGAAAATCTTCAACTTCGTCCTCGACAACGGTGCCAGAAATGTTAGCGTCAGAAGTCACTCCTGGATCGCTTGCAGAAGCAGAGCCCGACGCCCATCAGTTTTATGTCACGATTTATTTAATGGGTTGATCAAATGGATAAAAACTCACGAAGATATAGCTTTAACTCAAGAAACTGGGTCTAGTATGTAGAAAGCAAGGGAGTTCTTGATCCAACTTTCATCAGTAGATGATTAAAGGGTGGTAGATGGAAGACTTGTGAGAAGGGTGAGCAAGACTGCCTTGGGCGACAGGCCTTCAGAAGCTTGATGATGAAAAACTCAAGAGCCAAGATCCTCTTGGTCTAGAGCTTCAAGGAGCTGTAGGGTGACTCGACTGGATCCTCCAATTCCGAGTCATTCAGTGCTAAGAGAATCACCGGAGCCGATTAAAAACAATGCAACTGTTACAGTGATCCAATCTACATCATCCTATAACAGCTACAACTCGACTGGATCCTCCAATTCTGAGCTATTCTAACACAGTAAACAAAGAGATGGAAAAGAGTCTGACATACATAAAGTAAGAAGTCTCCAATGTCTTATACATTAACCAGAGCGACCAACGCTTTATCAAAACTTTACAATCGGGAGCCTTGCTCAACCATTGATACTTTACAAAATACAAAGACTGAGTTTATATACTCAAAGAAATTCGCCTAACAGAGGTGTGCCCAGTCACCCAAGGCTTGGTGTCCCTTCAGTCAAACTCGTACTGATATCCTTCTTCAAACACCACTTTAACTGCGCATGGCTCCTGTAAGGGGAGTAGCTGAACCATTAAAAACTGAGCTAGCGTGTGCAGACCTCCTCCGGCTAGTTGAGAACTTAACATAAATTCTCTGAAAAAATGGGTACATAGGATCCCCTCGAGCATACTGCTTGCTAGACCCTCCATACCTCACACTTAATGAATGAGGAGAGGTTTCAACCACCCCTTCTTGCCTTCATTTACTCCAAGCACAGACCAGGATCGAGGTCAGGCCCAATGGCAACTGGAGGTCGTGACAGGCCTCTCTGTGACTGAAACTCGACGCCTTTGGCCCCTTTTGCACAGCTCTTTCTTTCCCCAGTGACCATAGGCTGTGACCCTATGTTTACTCTCAAAGGCGCTTTGGGCGTTCGCGAATAAGAAGGGGCTGATCCCTGCTTCTTGAAATTGCGATGAGTGAAACGTCGAGACGGCTTAATCTAGCACCACACGTCCCTTTAGATCTGACAGTTCTGAAATCTCCCGACGATGATGTACCTTGAGCCTTGGAATCATGATGGGAAAAACGACGAGGAACCTAATCACGCGCCAGGTGTTTCCTGCGGGTGGATGGATGAGATTTCCCCGTAATACTGCGGGTCTGACTTTGGGCGCCTTTGGTGCTTTTGGGGTTCAGGGTTTCGAGACATAAGACAATAAGGAACCTTCACCCTTCGAATCCATGAATGCCGAAACACCGATGTGATTAGATCTCGTGCCACGCGTCTTCTGGATGGACGGATGCTATCTTTCCCTGCACATAATATGGGTGCTATCCATTGCGCTAACCTTGACGCAACTTCGTTAACTGCGATTTCCTGCCGAACGTCGATCTTCTTTTATAGATGAATCCGGGCCGTTGACAACATAATTTCTCCCACTCACTTGATTTTTAGCCTGAAATGGGGCTTTACGTGCTACGCTTGGGCGTTCTTCGTGCAACCTGCAGCTCTGGATGCTTTCGGGCCCAAGACAAGAATTGTTGCTAACAGTAAGGAAAAAAATGGGTAGGTGGGACTACAAAAAAAAATGACTTAGAAGTGATAGGTACCACAACGATCAGTGCTTGAAGGGGAATATAATGGGATAGGTGGAAAAATAGGGAATCTGGAAAGGGGTCGGGTCCACTGAAACAAAAAGGATTAAAAATGAAGGGTATGACTGTGATTAGGGAGAAAAGGGGAATCCAATGGAATAGGTCCCAAATAAGTTTCCTACGGGACCACTATACTCTTATACTCCGTCCTGAAGAATATGACAATAACGAAATACCCAAATGCTTAACAGAAAGAAATGTGTAGGAATTTCGCAACCCGAATGCAGGAGACACAGGGGCACAGAAATAGATCTTGTTTGTTTTGTTTTTGTTTCCATCCCAAGGGTTAGGGTATTAAAGGGTTCTACAGACAATGGTTTTCCCTATGCTATAGCTCTCGGATATACATGTGGGGTCCAACAATAGTACTCGTCCCAATATCTCAGGGCACCAATTAAGGAGGCTAGACCGTACCCTTAGCTGTACTACCCAAGTACTAGAGAGTATCTTCCTGAGTGTTTTTCTGGGTGGTACTATAACATTCAGGCGACCGATCGATTTATCTATGGAGAGATTCATGAGATTTAGGTTGATCTGTATACAGGTGTTGTTTGATGCACTACCACTCGAAGGGGTACCAACAGGGGTTACAAGGGTGGCCAACAGATGTGCACTTAAGTAACACTTGTATTTCCTGTGTGTATGAATCCCCGACCGTGGGTTTATGCGCATAACGACATATCTTTGTAGCTTAAATATGTCGGAATACGTCTCTACCCTGGAAAAAAATTAACCCACAATTCTCTGTTGAGGAAGGTGCTCTGATACAACTTGTAATATTCCAGATATAGAAAAAAAGTATGCAAAACATAAATAAATAGCTAGAAATGGAAGATGAACAATGATATAACCAGAACAACACCACAATAATACCAAAATGATACCAGAAAAACACCAGAAATAACACTTTGATTACATAGAGAAATGTTCACTTGCCTCTTCAAGGGGGAAACCTCCAGCAGAGCGGAGCTCTATTACAGTAATATCCAAGACAAAACATCTCATACCCTCGACTCCTATTTATACTAAATATGTCTATCAAAAGAACAATCTAGAGGAAGATCCTTCTAGAAGTGGAAGCTTCTATTACGTCTTCTTACATTGGACTTATTCTTCCTTATTTCCAGGCCTTATTAATATTGACCTTTATTACATGGAAATATATTATTCTACCTACGTGAGGGGTTAGGTCCCTAACCTCAGCAATATCCTAATCTGCATTGGGTGGCAGGGGAGGAGGTATGTCCCCAACGAATGTGCCAACATCTGCAAAATATAACACAAGTTAATAATTAGTCGACAATTTCATTAAACAATTTAATAAAATACGTTAAAGAACATGCTAGAATAAAATTTATTCGAATTAAGTAAGACAATGAAATGAAAGTACACGATTAATTTAAATATTACCTCGATGATCGGGTGGCTCATTTGATGTGAAGAGGATGTTGGGACATCTCGCCAATCCATCCCCGCGTAAGGGCACGACATCATGACAAACATGTGATTTGCCTCACTGGCTAATAACTGAAGTGCGTCCTTGGAAATCCTAGCTAGAAAATCAGGCATGCCCCTCTTGGGAATCATATCGCCCCACATGTGCATCCACATCTCAGTCATCGACCTAGGAGGATGATAGACAAAAGTAGGTTTCGTCTCTGGAAACCTCTCAAAAAACAAACAAAATAACTCTAAAGAAAATGGCAAGTTCGGCCTCCCATCTTTCATAGCAGAACATCTATCCAGTGTTATACAAAATTGCCGCAAGAAAATGGCAGACCACCTAGTAATTCATGGCCTCTGTAACAAATAATCAACATAATATAAAAGCGTGCAACTAATGCGCCGACCATTAGCAGTAAAGTGTGAAATGGTCGACAGTGACAGTGAGAGGCACCTAATGTCCTTTGCACCGAATGAGGCGATCAATAACTGCCCACCAGCCACCTGAAAATCACCAGGAGAAGGTATATTAGGTGCAATATACCTCTGATATTAGGCAAGATGATGCTCAGCTACAACACCCATTGGGACATCAGGAAACTGGGGAAAATCCTCCCCTCTCCTAGATAGCCCAATGATAAAATAAATATCCTCCTTAGTGGGATGGTACCACTGATGAGGACCGAATCTGAATGCATGTTTATGGGCATCGCATCGACATATTAGTTGTGCAAGAAAGGAAGAATTCTTCTTGAGGGATGTAGCCTCCTCGTAGTACTTGAGGAGGCCTACATTCCTCAATAGGAGCCGCATAGCTGCCGTAATAGACCAAGGGTACAAATCCCTCTCTCTCTGGCCTCCCACTCCCAAAGCAGATTGTATTGGTCAACTCTTTGTTGTTTCTCCTCCATGTGCTGACGTCTCTGCATAATTAACATATAAATTACATCAACATCATACATAAAAACATAACTTTTTTTCAGCAAATGATAAATTTATTTCAAAATATGCAAACATAAAAAAAATTCAAAAAAAAAAGAAAATTAACCTTCGGTGTGCTTGCAAAACAGTAAAGCACCGCCCACGGTGTGCACACATATATTACACACTGTATGCACAATGTAATTTATTTTAGGGGGTGTGTAGTAATTATCAACGCACCGGTGCACCCCATTGTATACAATGCACCGTGAAATCAAAGTGCCTCTTTAAAGTGGTGTGTCTATATACTATGACGCCCCGGTGCATTCCATTTATCATGACACACCACTTAAAATAGACACTCATTTTAAGTGGTGCATCGTATCCATGCTTGTGCACCGGTTTTTTCTGTATAATCCACGCACCGATTGAAAAACAAAATAATGTCCACAATGTGTAGTTTATTATGTACATGTGAGTGCGTTCACTATAAAGGACACACCGATTGAAAAACTATCTATTTTCAACGGTGTGCATATTATTATGAATGCATCGGTGCATTCACTACAAACAACACACTGTTTAATGGAAACTATATATTTTCAATGGTGCATCATTTATTATGAACGCATCGATGCATCGTTTGTTATGAACGCATCGATGCATCGTTTATAAGTATCCACCAGTGCGTTCTGTATTATGACGCACCGACGAAAATGAACTATGCATTTCCGATGTACCATGTGAAATTTATAGGATGCACCACGCGCAATCTGAGCCGAATGGCTCGAACGCACCGTGCAAAAATATATATTGAAAAACAATGAAATTTTACTCAATTTCACAATTTAATCCAGTAAAAATTCAATGTACAAAGAAATAAAGAATTTATCGAGAAATTTTTTCGTCGAAAAATTGGAATCCCATGAACTCGGCATCGAACGGAAACAAGACAAGCAACGAAAGCACCGACGACAGTGCACTTCAGTTCGGAAAAGGTAGCACCGGTGCTTGAGATATTTTATGCAATAGAAATGGTAAAAATGTTTTTTTTCTGCCAGCTTTTATTTTATTTACCGTTGTTCCAGTGCCCACCGTTATTTAAAAAAAAAAACCTACAATGGTGCACCAGCTTGCAACAAACCAGTTTGCCCAAGGGACAACGATGTACCATTATGCATTTTTAAAAGGAAAAACACAAAGACGGTGTACTTGTTTGTTGCACACTGGTGCACCCGTTTAGTGCGCATCGGTGCTCGCAAGATTCTTTTATATGATATGCACAATTGTTTTTTTATTTTTTTTAAATAAATTTACAATGGTGCACCATTGTCTATTGGCACCGATGCGTTGATTTCTGGTGGTGCGCCACTGCAAATAACACACTGTTATTTTTTTTTAAAACCCTGCGACGGTGCACCAGTTTGGAATGCACCGATGTGCCCAAGGGACAACGGCACACTGTTATGCATTTTTAAAAGGAAAAACGCAAAGATGGTGCACATGTTTGTTGCGCATCGGTGCGCTCGTTTAGTGTGCATCGGTGCTCGTGAGATTCTTTTATATGATACGCATCGTTGTTTTCTATATTTTTTTTAAATAACTCTACAATGATGCACCATTGTCTATTAGCACTGGTGCGTTGATTTCTAGTGGCGCATCGGTGCAGTATAGACTTATAAACACACTGTTAAAAAAACTTTCGCTCAAAAATCCAACCATGCACCTCCGCTAGTGACCTCCACTACAAATGGTTTTTTGGGTTATTTTTATAGGGGCTTTGGAAAAAACCTCTACTATGGGGTCTTTTTCGTTGTAGTGGGTGTAGGATTTGGTTTCCAGTTTTGGCAGGTCTCACACTAGGTTTCAAGATATGTATTTTGAGCACTATTTTATGAAGGTAATAAAAAGACTTACAAAAAAAAACAGTGTCCATTGTATCAAAGATATAGTCTTAGATCATATCTCTCCTGAACAGTTTGGGTTCCCCATGGGCTGAAAAATTCATGAATATACTGGCCTGGCACAATAAGGACTTCACACAATCCACACAAGGAACTAGAAAACAGTAATATACATGGTTGATTTGTCAAAAGCCTTTGACCAGGTTAGTTGTTTAAACATTCATTTGCTTTTGATACATTTGGGATTTTGTCACTCCTTTGTAACCTAGGTCATGAATAACATTAGCACTTCTTCTTTTTCTCTACTAATCAACGAATTGTCCACACAATTATTTAATGCAGAAGGGGGGTTAAGGAAGGGGTGCACATTTTCTCCACTTATTTTTTGTGGCTAGGACCAAATTAAAAGGAATTGTTGTAAGTTCCACTTGTTTCATCTCTCATTTTCTTTTTGTTGATGATGTTCTAATCTTATGTGAATGGAACCCAAAGAATATTGATCACTTGGAGGCTTTTCTTAGCTCCTTTATAAAATCCACACAAATGTGCATCAACAATTTGAAATCTTCCATGTACTCTTAAGATTTTTCTTAACCGGAAAAACACAACATTTTGCAGTTACTCTCCCTTAAGATTGAAGATATTGGGTAGTTTCAAATATCTTGGATTTATCATCAAGACAAATGATCATAGGAAAAATGATTGGCTTTGGTTGTTGGATAAAATTGAATGAAGGATTCATGTATGGTGCAATAGATGGCTTTCCCAAGCGGGTAAGCTAGTTCTAGTAAAAGCAATTCTTGAGGCAACCCTATTGGTCATCCCTCGCTTGGATCCCCAAAGGTATCCTAGAAAAATATCATTAGCTATATTTTTGTTTCCTATGGGTGGCTTGCGAAGTAAAAATACCTTATTTTTAGCCTCCTGGAAAAAATTGGCAACCCCAAAAGTCATGGGGGTTTGGGCCTAAAAAATATTTTTATGTTCTCAAAATCCATAGCTACCAAAAGTGTGTGGATGTTAATTCAAGGAAAAGTCTTTAGGATCAGATTACAAAGGAAAAATATATACCTCATGACTCTATAGTAGATCGGATCAGAGAACTTGAAGACCATCATCTGGAAAGCAATTTTGCAAACTTATCCCGTCATTGGTAGGTAGTTATTACGGAAAATCGGGGATGGCACACAAGTTTTAATAGGGAAGGACCCTTGGATTAGGTTCCAAAGAATCACCTCCTCCCTTCACAACTCATTTAAAGGCTCAACAAAGAAGGTTTTTACTTCCTAAACCATATCATGAGGAGGGACTTCATTTCGGGTCAAACACATTGGCTTTCTAGCAAATATTTCTCCTCTGTGGGATGCTTATATTAGATATCTCCAAAACTCATTATTTTCCCCACTTGTTCAAGCTGACCGATTGATATAGTCCCCAAATCCATTTGGGGGTTATGTCTTGAAGATAGGCTATGCTACACTTGCTCAAGAGAATGGGCCACATCTACCTCCATGGTTGGGGGGAATTCTGGAAGCAAAAATCCCCACCAAAGACCAAATTATTCATATGGCGTTTTCTACATAACAAAGAACCAACTTGGGACATACTACAAAAGAGATCATTCTATGGTCCAGTGCAAGCTATTTTTTCTATATGAACAGTGAAACAATCTCTCACCTATTCCTAGACTGCACCTTTTCCAAAGCAGTTTGGAAGGAAATTCAAAAGTTGATGGGGATATCTTTTATCTGGGAAGGTCTCTCCATTGAATATGCACTAAAAAACTGTTTGAACACCCAACACTCGATAAAAAATCAATGTTCTTCGCCTCTACGTGTATTGGGGCATTTGGATAGGCCAGAATAAGGCAATTTTCTAGAACCTATCTACAACTCCACAACACATCCATTCAAAGCCTTGTTGTTATGGAATCTTTTCCTAATGCGGCTTAGAAACTTTCCACAAGAATCAGCTCTAAAATTCAAATTCAACATGATCTTCCTTGGACTTTTTGTAATGGGGAAGCGCAAGGAGACCCATCCTTTGGAGGGGCTAGGGGATGCTATATATCACAAAAACCCTGATGCAGACCCCCTTCTCTCCTATGTGATGTGTGACCTCCTAGTCAAGGATCTTCAATTTCGAGCCGAATTGGCTCTCTGAGACCTTAATGGTCTCACTTACGAATTAACACATGCCCTTTTTGTCCTCTGGTGCAAGTTCTATGGCACTCATGACATATTTCTTCACGTTGCTGAACTCACAGGTTTCAGGCGTAATATCCTCTCCCGTTAGCCCCTTCCCGCATGTGACCTCGAGCTATGTACTTGCATTATCACATGATTGTGGGCGCGTCCAAGAGTGTTTTGGGATCAAACTGCTTTTCTCCCCGCAATTTACTTCTAGCTGCCACATACCCCTTTGTCGATACTGTGGTTTCGATTGTGGCTCGCTCTCAAAAATTTAACGTCTGGGCACTTTCTGGCCCCACAATCAAGCATGATCGTCGATCTTACGATCTGTCGACACGTATCTCCTGGAAACCAACGGCCTGGATCTACTTCATCCTTCGGCTCTTTGGTGATTTCACTTTCTCCTTATCAACAAAACTTCCGAAGTACTTTCACTCCGAAGTTATGGATCTTCCGCCACCTGTCCCTCTGGATGATGGATAGTCCCTGGCCTATTCGGGACTTCAGAGAACCCTCGCTTCTATGTGCACGCAGAGACTTAACACTTGTGCGCTTTAACCATATCCAATGGTCTGGAATGATCCCGCTCCCTCCTAGATGGATCTTAGCCGGTGACTCGTGAAACCTTCATAACTTTCCTCCCTTTGAAGATTCCTCCCGCTATCTCTCTTGAGCTTCCTCTCTCCTTCTGCTCCTTTAATTCTTTAAAGAGTTACTTCAACACTTAGTCAAATTTTGGGTATGTGCATTGCTTGCAACAGATTCTTATGAAAGAGTTGGGTTCTTGCGGACGATTGTGCACACCTTGCAACAGTCACTTTGCACTCCTTGCAAAGGGAAAGTTTCATGCTATCTCTTCTGAGCTTCTGAGTCGAGACAGACTTTGTCAATGCACTCCTTGCGGACTATGTGCACACCTTGCATGGACTCATTGAAGAGAAAACGATTGAAACTTGTACAAACATTACACAGTTTCATTACCCAACAACACAACTCATTCATTCATGAAACAAAATAACAAGGAATTGTAAACAATAGAGACACCCTGTGTTTGAATCAATTTTCCTCAGTTATACTCATTCCAAAAATAAAAAATGGCTATAGATATGATCAAACAACAACTAAAAATTTAGAATTTTCCTACTAACTCGCAACAACCTCATTTGGGCGTACAAAACCTCTATTTATCTCAGAGGGTTCTTAGGGTCCCCCCCGACTACTCGTCTATTCGAAAACAAAACCTAACTTCTACCCTAATTCAGTTACATTCAAGACTAGGAGAGAAAACTCCTAGATCACTCGTGATCATTCAACTTCCAAGCATTTGATCTTCTTCCGTTTTTAAATCAGCTCCAAACGATTCGCAGTAAACGCTAGCGTTTAAGATTCTGAAATGATTCCAAGGCATTGAGTTATCCTTCCATGTGTGCTTGCTAACGATGCTCCTGCATCATACTCCTCTAGACAAAAATTCATGGACTCCTGTCCATGAGCTCCTGCACCGACTTTTCATGTTTCTGGATACTAGCTTCATTTTCCCAACTGGCATATTCTATTGGGTGTCCCTTCCACTTGACCAAATATTCAAAATAGGTCTTCCTCTTTTCCAATCCTTTGATCAATGATCTTCTCCATCTGTGGTTTTTCTGCTATAGGCATTTGTTTCTCCCATTGAATCTTCTCTTGATCTTCTGATCCCTCTGTGTCATCTTCCTTATAAGGGTACAGGTCTGAAATGTTAAATAAAGGTGATATGCCCACATCATTTGGCAGCTCAATCTCATAGGAGTTTGCATCAAAGTTCCTTAAGATCTTACATGGCCCTATCTTCTTCATATTTAACTTGCTATATGTTTCCCTAGGGAACCTTTCTTTCCTGAGATGTGTCAGAACCTGATCTCCTACTTCAAATTGAAGTTCCCTGCAATGTTGATCAACTCTACACTTGTACTCTTGGCTAGAGCTCTGCAACTATCCTCTGATCTGGCTATGGAGCTTCTTCATTTCTGCAACAAAATCTTTTGCTCCAGCACTTTTGATCTCACTCTGTTCCAAGTCTCTCAACTCAGATACTCCCCTTGGTTGAATTCCATACAATATTTGGAATGGGCTCTTTCGAGTGCTCCTATTTGGTGAGTCATTGTATGTAAATTATGCTTGTGGCAGAATCTGATCCCACTGATTATGATGCTCAGTGACCAGACTCCTCAATAAGTTTCCCAAACTTCTATTTACCACCTCATTCTATCCATTTGTCTGAGGGTGATAAGATGAGTTGAAAGACAAATATGTCCCCAACTTCTTCCACGGTGTTCTCCAGAAATGACCAACAAATTTAGTGTCTCTGTCTGAGACAATGCTCTTGGGTAGTCCATGAAGTCTCACAAATTCCTTGAAAAACAAATTTGCAACATGTGTTGCTAGTCTTCTAGCATGGGATAAAGTGTGCCATCTTTGAAAATCTATCCACCACCACAAATATGGAATCACATCCTCTTTGCGTTCTTGGCAGTCCCAACACAAAATCCATGCTTATTGCATCCCAAGGCCTCTTTGGTATTGGCAATGGTTGATACAATCCAATGTTCTGTCTTTTACCCTTTGCATGTTGGCAGATTCTACATCTGTTCAAAAATTCATCACTTTTGTTTGCATACCTGGCCAATAGTATGAACTGCTCAATAGTGCAAATGTTTTATCATGGACGAAATGTCCAACCAATCCTCCACTATGCTTTTCCTTCAAAATGTTATCCCTCATTGAGCATTTTGGTATGCACAATTGATTTCCCTTCAACAACAATCCCTATTGAATCATATACTCTGTCCACTAGCTCCCGTCTCTCAGCACAGGATTTGCACATGCTTCGTATGCATCCTTGAAATCTGGATCATCACAATACATATCCTTCAGGTGTTCAAACCCCAAGGTATTCACCTGAAAATCCCGCAGAATCAAACATCTATTGATTAATGCATCAACAACTTTGTTAGCATTCCCAACAATATGTTTTATGACAAAAGTAAAATTCTGCATAAACTCAATCCACTTTGCATGCCTCTGATTCAATGTTTCTTGTCTGGTTATGAATTGTAAATCTTGGTTGTCACTATACAAGACAAATTCCTGTGGAACAAGGTAGTGCCTCCATTTCTTCAGCGCTTGAATTATGGCATAAAACTCCTTATCATATGTGGATTAGTTTCTCTTAGTCTCATTCAACTTCTCATTGAAATAGGCAACATGCCTATTATCCTGGCTCAAAACTGCTCCAATTGCAACTTCACTTGCATCACATCTCACTTGAAATGTCTTTCCAAAATTTGGTAAGACCAGAATTGGTCATTCTGTTATTTTCTCATTCAGCATATTGAAGCTCCTCTCGGCCTCCTATGTCCATTTAAAAGACATGTGCCTCTTCTTCACTGTATCCATCATTGGTGCACAAATCCCACTGAAATCTTTGATGAACTTCCTATAGAAACTTGCTAATCCTTATTTCGTTTTCTCGGGACATTGACAAGACATGCGCTCTGTCTTTCCACAGGCATAGCACCTTACTTCCCCTCCTCTACTTCTTCCTCTTCCTCTAGAAGAACTTCTTCCACCACCCTGCCTTCCTCGAGAACTTCCTCCTCTTTCTGAGTGACTCTGTGATTTCTCAGTATCGTCTTTGGATTTATGTGCCTTGTCATGGGAAACTCCCTTGCCTTTGTTCGGGGTCGAGATCCTACCTCTCATTTGTTGGCTTTGTTTTATGGCCAACTTCTCCTCTGCCTTTAGTGCAAACTGATAAGCATCCTCCATTGTCCTCACTGACATCATGTTGATCTCATCCTGCATTTCATACCTCAGGCCATTTATATACCTAGAAAATTTCTCTTCATCTTTCTCTCTTTATCCAGTTCTGGTGTTCAGCGTGCAGAACTCCTCTGTGTACTCTTTAATTGTCATACCCTTTTGTCTAAGGTTTTGCAGCTTCTTGAACAGATTGATATGATAATCTTTGGGCATGAATTTGGCCTTTAGCTTGGCTACCATTCTGTCTCAATTCTTTATCTTTTGTTTTCCCTTGCTTCTGCTCTCAGCCTGCAGTTCATCCCACCACAGTGTTGCATGTCATTTTAGTCTGGTGACAACATCTCTCACACTTTTCTCCTCATCGACGTCTTCATAGTCGAAATATTTTTCCATGGATCTTATCCAATCCAACAGCTCTTCAACATCCAAATTACCTTCATACATCGGGACCTTTATCTTGGCTCTAGCTCCCAATCTAACAACTGCTCTCAGCAAGCGTTCTTCAACAACATTTTCCCCTGTAGCTTCTTCGAATTCTACTTATTCACTCTCTACATCGTTGATCTCTCAAGCATCAGGTGCCCTCCCTTGCGCTAACTCCATCGCCTCTAATCTTGCACAAAGCTCTCACATTTCTCTTTCTACAACACGATTGGCTAAAGGTGGCTCCACTCGTCTCCTCGGTGGAATTATGTTGACTGTCTCTCACACACAGAGTACACCTTTGAGCTCCTTCATCTCTTCTCCTTTACCTGTTGTCTGAAAGAAAAAATTTAGCTCTGATACCACTTGATGTAGACCCCCTTCTCTCCTAAGGGTTGCATAACCTCCCGGTCAAGGATCTTCAATTCCGAGATGAATTGGCTCTCTGAGACCTTAATGGTCTCACTTACGAACTAACATAGGCCCTTTTTGTCCTCTAGTGCAAGTTCTATGGCACCCGCGACCACTTTCTTCACGCTACTGAACTCATAGGTCCTCCACAACGGATTCCCACCATGTGTCCTCTGCAACGGATGGTTGCGATCGGCTTCGGCCTTCGGAACTTCGGGAGTTTGTCACCCTTCACACTTGGAAACTTCCTATAGAAAATTCCTAATCCATGGAAGCTTCTTACCTCAAACATACTCCTTGGTGATGGTCATTCTTTGATTGCTTTCACCTTTTCCGGATACATCTTTAGTTCATTTGAAGAGATCACAAAACCCAAGTAAATGAGCTTTGTCTTCATAAAAGAGGACTTCTTCAAATTTATCAACAACTTCTCTTGTTGTAGTCTCCTCATCACTAGTGTCAGGTGTCTCAAATGCTCCTGTTTAGTCCTGCTAAAGACCAATATATCATCCATATATACAACCATGAACTTGCCAATGAAATCTTTCAATATTTCATTCATCAACCTCATAAAAGTACTCGGGGCATTTGTTAAGCCAAATGGCATAACAAGCCACTCATACAAACCTTCATTTGTCTTAAAGGCTATCTTCCACTCATCACCTTCTCTCATTCTTATCTGGTGATATCCACTTTTCAAATCTATCTTAGAATATAAATTTTCTCCACTTAAATAGTCCATTAAATCATCCATTCTTGGCAAAGGGAATCTATACTTGATTGTGATCTTGTTAATGGCTCTTGAGTCTGTGCAGATTCTCCATCCTCCATCCTTCTTTGGACTCAATACAGTTGGCATTGCGCATGGACTCAAGCTCTCTTTGACCAAACCCTTGTCTAACAATTCATGGACTTGGTTCTTTACCTCCTCATTCTCTCGAGGTGTCAGTTTATATGCTTCTTTGTTTGACAGACTTGTTCCTGGTATCAAATCAATATGATGGTTGATACTTCTAATGGGTTGCAATGAGTTAGGCAGCTCATCCACCACTATGTCAGCAAAATTATCCAACAATTCCTAAACTTCTTCAGGGAAATCATCCATCAAAGTACTTGTAAGGATAAATCTGGGTTTCCTCACCACAACAAACTACATCTCCTATTCTTTCTTGACTTCTTTCAGGATTTCCTTCCCACTCATGAGAAGTATGCTTGTGTTGGCTTCCTCTTTCACTTTCTTCTCTTCTATTGGCAACAACATGTATGTCCTACCATTCTTCTCCAAGGTGTATGTATTCTTCCTCCCATCATGAATGCCATTCCTGTCAAACTTCCATGGTCTTCCCAACAATATATGACATACATCCATGGGAATTACATCACATAGAATTTCATCTCTATATCCTCCTATCTTAAATTTAACAAGGCATTGTTTAGTAACCATTACCTGGTGTCCTTTCTGCAACCATGAGATCACTTTGTATGGCTTCGGATGTGCAGTTGTCTCCAACTCGAATTTCTCCACCATCTCTGTGGATACTAAGTTATCAGTGCTCCCACTATCAATTATCACCTTGCATACTTTGTCTTTAGTCTTTCAAGCTGTCCTAAATATACTGTTCCTCTGCACTGGCTTTTCAACTTCTGCCTCTGGTTTTAATAGAACCTTTCTCAACATCAGGGATGTTTCATCCTCTGCTCCTTCTGCTTCAACATTCATTTTCTGTTCTTCTGAAATGTGAGCTTCACCTCCTCCTTCTTTCATTTTCTCAGGACATTCCCAAGACATGCACCCTGTCTTTCCACAGGCATAGAACCTTACTTCTCCTCTTCTGCTTCTTCCTCTTCCTCTAGAAGAACTTCTTCCACCACCATGTCTTCTTCGGGAAATTCCTCCTCTTTCCAAGTGATTGTGCAATTTATCAGTCTCGTCTTTGGATTTATGTGCCTTGTCATGGGAAACTCCCTTGCCTTTGTTCGGGGTCGGGCTCCTACCTCTCCCTCCTTGGCTTTGTTTTATGGCCAAATTATCCTCTGTCTTTAGTGCAAACTGATAAGCATCCTCCATTGTCCTCACTGACATCATGCTGATCTCATCCTGCATTTCATACCTCAGGCCATTTATATACCTGGAAACTTTTTATTCATCTTTCTCTCTTTGTCCAGTTATGATGTTGAACATGAAAAAATCCTCTGTGTACTCTTTAACTGTCATACCATTCTGTCTCAGGTTCTGTAGCTTCCTGAACAAATTGATATGATAATCTTTGGGCATGAATTTAGCCTTAATCTTGGCTAGCATTCTGTCCCAATTCTTTATCTTTTGGTTTCCCTTGCTTCTCCTCTCAGCCTGCAGTTCATCCCACCACAGTGTTGCATGTCCTTTTGTTCTGGTGACAACATGTCTCACCCTTTTCTCCTCATCGACATTTTCATAGTCGAAATATTTGTCCATGGATCTTATCCAATCCAACAGCTCTTCAACATCCAAATTTCTTTCATACATCGGGACCTCTATCTTGTCTCTAGCTCCCAATCTAACAACTACTCTCAACAAGCGTTTTTCAACAACATTTTCCCCTGCAACTTCTTCCAATTATACTTCTTCACTCTCTGCATCGTTGATGTCTCCAACATTAGGTGCCCTCCCTTGCGCTGACTCTGTCGCCTCTAATCTTGCACGAAGCTCTCACATTTCTCTTTTGACAGCATGATTCGCTAAAGGTGGCTCCACTCATCTCCTCGGTGGCATTATGCTTACTGTCTCTCACAAACAGAGTACACCTTCGACCTCCTTCATCTCCTCTCCTTTACATGTTGTCTACAAGTAAAAATTTAGCTTTGATACCACTTGATGCAAACCCCTTCTCTCCTAAGGGTTGCGCGACCTCCCGGTCAAGGATCTTCAATTTCGAGCCGAATTGGCTCTCTGAGACCTTAATGGTCTCACTTACGAATTAACACAGGCCCTTTTTGTCCTCTGGTGCAAGTTCTATAGCACCTGCGACCTCTTTCTTCACGCTGCTGAACTCACAGGTTTCAGGCGTAAGCTCCTCTCCCGTTAGGCCCTTCCCGCATCTGACCTCGGGCTATGTCCTTTCATAAACGCACGATTGTGGGCACGTCTAAGAGTGGTTTGGGATCAAACCGCTTTTCTCCCCGTAATTTAGTTACAGCGGCCACGTACCCCTTTGCCGATATTGTGGTTCTGATTGCGGCCTGCCCTCGAAAATTTAACGTCCGAGCACTTTCTAGCCCCGCAATCAAGCCTGACCGTCGATATTACGATATTGACGATGTTTGTGAACTGACGGTTCGGATCTGCCCCTTTCGAACCTGTGAATCAGATCTGACCTCTTTCAAATCAACGAACGAGATCGATTTTACCTTTCAAGCTTCGGGATTTTCAATTCTCAAACTTTGTTTTCTCCGTAATACTTTCACCCGGAGCTCGCAATCTATTGATGGGCGTCTCTCATAGATCGACAACTATGATTTATTCGGGTCTTCGAGCTTCGGAAGACTCAACCCTCAAGTTTCACCTTCCTTCGAAGTGTCCCAGATTCTATCGCGTGTCCCCTCGAATTGGATAGTTGAGATTTACTTCGGTTCTTTACTTGGAGTCCATGGATTTGTACCATGTCTTACCCTTAATCTGACTACTTTGAATTACTTCAGTTCTTTACCCAGATTCCACAGATTCATGCCAACTATCCTTTGGGTCTGATGGTTGAGATTCACTTTGGCTCTCCGGCTCTCCGGGCTTCGGGAGTTTCAACTCTCAACTAAAACTCTAGAAGTGATTTCTCAGGAGCTCACAATCCATCACCATGTGTCCCTCTGGATTTGATGATCACTATCCACTCTGACTCTTCGGGCTTCAGAAGTTTCAACCTCCTGCGCATTCGTTCCTCCTGGAGTGATTTCACCGGAAGATGATGGATTCCCGCCACGTGTCCTCCACAACGGATGGTTGCGATCGGCTTCAGCCTTTGGGACTTTGGGAGTTTGTCACCCTCCGCACTTGGAATCCTCCGAAGTTTATTTTCGCAGAGTCTCAGATCTGTCGACACGTACCTCTTGGAAACCAACATCATGGATCTACTTCAACCTTCGTCTCTACAATGATTTTTCTTTCTCCTTATCCACAAAACTTCCGAAGTACTTTCGCTCTGAAGTTATGGATCTTCCACCACCTGTCCCTCTGGATGATGGACGGTCCCTGGCCTCTTCAGGACTTTGACAAACCCTCGCTTCTAGGTGCATGCAGAAAATTAACGCTCGTGCGCTTTAACCAAATCCAACGGCCTGGAATGATCTCACTCCCTTCTGGATGGATCTTAGCCGGTGACTCATGAAACCTTCATAACTTTCCTCCCTTTGAAGATTCCTCCTTCTATCTCTCTTGAGCTTCCTCTCTCCTTCTACTCCATTAACTCTTTAAAGAGTTACTTCGACACTTAGTCGAATTTCGGGTCTGTGCACTCCTTGCAGCAAATTCTTATGCAAGAGTTGGGTTCTTGCGAACGACTGTGCACACCTTGCAACAGTCACTTTGCACTCCTTGCAAAGGGAAAGTTTCCTGCTATCTCTTTTGAGCTTCTATGTTGAGACAGACTCTGTCAACGCACTCCTTGCGGACTGTGTGCACACCTTGCACGAACTCAACGAGGAGAAAATGATTGAAACTTATACAAACATATCACAGTTTCATATACCCAACAACACAACTCATTCATTCATGAAACAAAATAATAAGGAATTGTAAATAGTGGCGACACCTTGCGTTCGAATAAATTTTCCTCAGTTATATTCATTCAAAAAATAAAAAATGGCTATAGCTATGATCAAACAACAACTAAAAATTCAGAATTTTCCTACTAACTCGCAACAGCCTCGTTTGGGCGTACAAAACCTCTATTTATGTCTGAGGGTTCTTAGGGTTCCCCCTGACTACTCGTTTATTCGAAAACAAAACCTAACTTCTACCCTAATTCAGTTACATTCAAGACTAGGAGTGAAGTAAACACAAGCGTTTAAGATTCTGAAATGATTCCAAGGCGTTGAGTTGTCCTGTCACGCGTGCTCGCTGATGATGCTCCTACATCAAACCCACTCAATCTCTTTTTCTCATGGCCTGGAATTTACCACAAACAAATTCATTGAACTTATGGAACTTAAGATTACATTACACCTTGCCCAGGAAAGGGATATTTCTCGGCTACATATATATGGAGATTTGCAATTGGTTTCCAATTGCATGAATCATGTTATACTCTTCAAAATTACACTCTTCTTCCTCTTTTTCATAATATAAAAATAATGAAGGAACACTTCATTCACATCACATGAATGGTGTAATCAATGCTAGAATTTCTTCATCCATCGAACCGTGGGCTTCTTTTAACTGCTGGGCTACCATGACCAGGGTTCGAATGTCCCTGGGAACTGTATTTTGAATGGCCTTCATAACTTCTTCTACGGAAGAAACGTAGTCCATCAACATTGTGGGCGAGAAGTCGTACGACTGTGTTCCTGCAAGATATGCAGACACAAATGACGCACAAATCCAATTTCTCTCTTCTTCTGCTTTCAACAACGGGGAACTCATAATCTCCTCTGCCTCTACAAAAAGCTTTGCAAATTCTGCACATGCCGGAAGATCCGAGTCAAAAAATTCTTGAGACCTTGCAGCATTGGTTTCCTCCAATGCTTTGTCATGCAATTGTTCGAACCGTGCGCTTATAGGCTCCAGGGCTGCTTTCAGAGAGAGCTCCAGAATGCATCTCCTGCACTTGCACTTGAAACCCCAGCTTTCGCACATGGCTTGGCGCTGCAGCAATGGGACAAGTGTATCAAAATAGGAAATAGTGATCTCTTCTTCTCCCTTGATGGGCTTGGAGGCATCAATAAACATAGCGCTTCCCACTTCCATCATACTCGAGTTCGGCAGGCATGAATGGTTGATGAAGGACAACAGCAGCCAGAGACCGCTAAAATTTTGGCCTCGCTGGACGAGTTTGGCTTCATATATTTTCGATTTTGAAGCAAATGTCTGTTGGGCTCCACTGAATGAGTTATTACTTATAATATCCCGTATACGGTTAACATCCACCTGCAAATTTTCTTTTCCCGCTGCTTGGCTTAGAGACATTTGGCCCTCCGTCATATCAATTGCTGGAACATCCAGGATACGAGGCGCAGAGTAGTCCTCTAAACTATAAAGTTGCTGGAGCAATCTCTACGATTTCCTGGCAGCACTGACTACGGAGGCTACAAAATATTCTTGGGACGGCAGATTAATGTTTCCCCGGTGGTCCACATTCATCCCGACCGAGTTGTCCTCATAAGCAACAACAACGACGTTGCTTACCAACAAAAGCTGCCCAGTGCATATTTCTCGTTTGGTGTAAAGCCCTCGGCAGCGACCGTCTTTGGTCATCTTGAGCTCTACGGGGCCCATGAAATCGACCACTTCCGGAGTAGAAGATCTGCGTCCGAGTAGGTAATCCGAGATGTCATACTCTCCTTTCCGGCTCTGGGCGTACAAAGTCTTGGCCTAGCGAAGCGCGTCTTGTATTTCGATCTGGCCGGGGCTGGCCTCGTCGGTTTTCTCCAAATATTCATATCCCGCCGCATACTGCCTTAGGCCGACCAGAGCGCGACCTTTCCTATAGAGCACTTTCAGTTTGCCGGAATCGATCCCAAGGACCTTGTCGTAATCCTCGAGCGCCAGCTCAAATTCCGTCATCTAAAGCCTGGTTTTCGCCCGGTTGGAATACGCGAGCAGTAGGTAGGTCTTTATTTTATTAAGCTGAAGCAGAGCGACATCGATGCATTTCGTATAATGCTCGGTTGCTGCGTCCCATTGTTTCTCTCTGAAACAAGTGTTTCCCTTCGTCCTCATCTCCTCCATATCCACATGCGCCAGGCTCTCCGCCCACTGCTCCTTCTGAGTCACGAGCATCTCGACGTTGGCAGGGTTGTCGAAGTGGATGGTGAGGCAACTGTTCTCGTTGCGCTTAAAATAGGGCTCTCTGATGGCCACCTTGGCTCCCCTAGGGTAAAGCCTCTTGATGTTCGTCTCCGAATGAGCTGCATTGTATATCGCCAGCCTGACGGCAAGGCCATTAGTCCTCAAGCAGAGTCATGATACCGCTTATCCTGAAGGCCTCAGCGCAGAGAGTACCGTAGAGCACCCGGCCGTGATGGACTTGCCCAACCTGCAACTGGGTTAAGGAAATGGGGTTCAGTCTTTCCAGCGGAACCCAAGAAGCTGCGCCGCTGCTGCTCATGGGATCTGTGAAGGACAAGTGTGCTTGAAAAACGATTGCCTGTTGACCGGCTAAGTCGTGGATTTGGAGAAGGGCTTGCTTGTCGAACCTCTCAGAGGCATATGTTGCGAGAGTAGGTATAAGCGAGGCCATTAAGTTATGCAGGTTCTCCATCCTTCTTCTCCTTGGGCTTATTACTCTGTTGCTAACAAAATGACTCACCACCTTATTTTTCTTTCCTGAGCTTCGAATTTTTTTCCTCCGCCAGAATCATATTTAAAGACAAAAGAATTAACCTAACCAAACCACTCCTAAAGCCCTTCACCTTCACCTTCACCTTCACACGAGTGAAGGGCGGCGCCGGATTTTGAAAACGGAAGGCATCGTTGTGATTTTGGGGGAGTGTCCTTTATTGTGGGTGCCGAGCAGGGCTTGCTACGTGTATATATAAAACATTTGATTTAAATTTCCATATTTTATGCTGTAGTCTAAACAATCTGCTTTGTTATTAGTCCCGATGGATGGACTAATAAAGCCCCCAACAATCTGCTGTAGGATGGATTTTTCATTGTGACCTCGGGACTAATAACAAAGTAGAGTTGTTGGGGCCTTTGTTATTAGCCTCGAGGTCACAGTGAAAAGTCCATCCTATGATAGTTGAATCTGGAAGTTTTAATATACCACCCGCGTCACAACATAGGCTATTCAAATGTGCAGCCCCGTCGAAATATGCTACTGATGAATTTATAGGAATTGGGAACATAATGCTTCTCGTAAGTTTATCCTTCAATTCTATTTCTTTGCCCCTCGGAAAAGCTAAGGCTTTATAATATACCGCC
The DNA here is from genome assembly GCA_009831015.1 of Picea engelmannii. Lineage (NCBI taxonomy): Eukaryota > Viridiplantae > Streptophyta > Pinopsida > Pinales > Pinaceae > Picea > Picea engelmannii. Next base: position 41,145 of record ML819394.1, read on the forward strand.
AGAACAGATGGAATTTTTCCTTCAAAGATGGCTTTACTCCTCTCAATCCATATAAACCAGCATATCTGAGCCGCAAGTGCCACAGAGACAAATCTATCCTCGACCCAAGTCTTGAAGCAATCCGCCAATGTGAAACCATCCGGATTGGTATATGAACAATTGTCATTTATGGGATGACAACCACTTCCATCTTCTATTTGACGATTTTACTCCACCTCATGTCGAGCACATCTTGGAGAGTAAAAAAAAGTATTATATTCATATTCTTTTTTAGTTTTGTTATTCTCCGGTAGTGGTGGATGATTATTTATCAAGGTCTACATATTTGGATCCACATGACCAATATTCATCTTTGGAGCATCATTTTTAGTTGTTTTTTGAGTTCTGGTATCTTCAGCGTGGAGTTCACATGAGCACTTGGACATGGGACCCAAGTTTACAGTGGCAATTTGACTACTTCAACATGGTGTCTCTCATTTCTACATGGGACCCTGGTTCTCCTACCTACTTCAACATTATGGTCCATACTTATCCATGGGACCTTGGTATATGGTTGTACACCCTCATAACAAGTGTTGAGGAAATCATTTTCATAAGGGGGATGGAATGTAGTGTAGCTAGAGGGATAGTAGGGGGCCTGGAGGACCCATAATAATAATAGTGGAAGCCATTCAATGTAAGGTGGATTAGGTCCACTATATTATTAAATAAGACCCATTATTGTAGTTAGATATATTAGTATAAGCATAATAAATGTAAGAGGATTATTAGAAGGTTTTACTTCTAGAAGGTTCCTCCTCTAGAATGTTCTTAGTGGTTGGTAGCACTATATAAAGGGGTTCAAGCAATGTAATGAGACAAGTTGAGAAGTTTTGTATTTGGAACGACAACTCATTAGAAGGTTTCCCCCTCGATGAGGAAGGTGAACATGAGAGGATCCCTTCCATAATAGGATCCATTGTATGGTGTTTCCCTACCCTAAGGATTTTCATAATAATAAAGTGTGGGTTTTCTATATTTTTCTATTGATATTTTGTGGTGATTGTATTCAAGTCTTTGGTACTTAAAAAGTGGTATCAAAGCACTTTCCTTGACTATTTATTTTGTTCAATATTTGGTGAATGGTTTGGTTTATTCTTGTTGATATTAAGGGTGATTTCTAAAGTATATCTGTAGATCTATTTAGGCAATTAACACCCTCTCTTTCTCTCCCTCTTTCTCATTTGATCCCCCCCTAACTTTCTCCTCTCTCTCTATCTTCTTATTTCCCTCTGTCTCTCTCCCCTACTCCCCCTGCCTCTCTCTCCATATCTCTCCCCTACATTTTCCCCTCACTATTTATCTTTCTCCCTCTCTCACCCACTGTTATAGCTTTAATTTCCACCCTACATTGTCAGAAAGGACACAATAGAAGATGTAAGCCAAGATACAACCCTTAGTTCAAGGTTTAGATATTTTTGGGGGGATTTTGTTGGTCACATATGAAATGAATAGAAACATGTCACTTGACACCAATTCACAACAAGTGACTCCCTCAACAACCTTTTAGATTTATGGAGTTTCAAAGATATGAACGAGGGATGAGTTGGTTCTCTGTGGAATGAGCCTTGGAAGTTACAACATTCAAGTCTCCACTGGTCTTTAGAAGATATAGAAGCTCTCATAATCCTCTTTCAAGAATATATATAAAGAAGGCAACTCTTGAGCATGAGGAGGAAGAATCATTTGTGGAGTTATGTTGTCCAGATATAGAGGTGCTTTTCCATATACATTAGTTGTAGTTAGGTTTCCTAGCGTGGTTGAGAAGCTGAGGATCAAGAAGAAAGGGGAAAAAGGGGTGCATCTATACCATGAGGTAATTGCGTTGATGTACTTATGTTATTTGAATTAATAAATCATTGGTTTTACCCTCTAAATTTTTGTTTTTCATTCATGGGTGAGTGCAAGTTAATTATGGTCTCTCATGATGCGTTAGTGATATTGCAAAGATGGAAAAAAAAACAATCTCTTAACTTGGAGGGATTATTGAAGGTACTTTTACAATTAATTTGAATATGGTGTAAAAACATTAAACTTAGGAAATTGAATAACATTTTTGAGTACACAACTTTTATTCATAGAATTTGTAAATAACTATGTGAAATTTGATATTTTCTAACAATGGTATGTTATTTTTCTAGCAAAATATAAGGTATATGTCCCTGTTCATGCAAGTGTTGAGTTCCTTAATGATGAAATTTCATTACAAAATCTTGTATAATTGTTGAGAACCCATTTTTCTACTGCAATGTATTTTTTGAAGATTTATAATATTAATTATATATATTTTTTGAAGTTATGAAAGTTAATATATTCTTGAAATTACAACGCCTTTCGTTCATGCAAGCTACAAGGGTCTTAACATAATCAAAATATTTTAGTTTTTTTAGATTGTAGATATCAGTCTCTTATAGTGCAGTCTATAACTCATTTTAGAAATGGTTAAGTTGAAAAAAAGTTATAGCAGAAATAAAAGAGGTATGTATTCTAGGATTTTGATATATGTGAAGACAAAAATAGATTAAAAATAGTAAATATTATTTATTTAAAAACAACTATATATTTGGAATTTTCATAGACGACTCTATCTATGTTTGTAGTTTCATCAACAAATGATTTTTGTAGCCTACAAAAAAATAACATAAAAACAAAGATATAGAGAGGTATTCAAAAAAATGAAGGTTTTTATCTATTTGCAAACCAAACCACTAGGTTTGTCATCCCAAACCTAAATCCAAGGAAACCAAGTCAATATACACATACGCTAAACTTGTCAATCCTGCCCAAAAAAATTTGAATTCTAAAGAATGTGCATGCACTCTAGGAATGCACATGTGCTCTAAAAATGCACACACAATATAGGAATCTGCATGTGTTCCAAGAAAGCACACACACTCTTATTTCATATTTCTTATTCCCCCTTCCCTCCCACTATATTTCCTCTCTCTCTCTCTCTCTCTCTCTCTCTCTCTCTCCCCTACATATTCTTCTCTCTCTCCCTTACTTTGAATCTCCCTCCCTCTCTTTCCCCCATTTCTCTCTTTACCTCTCTCTACCTCCCTTCCCTCTCTATCTGTCCCTTCCTCTCACATTGTCTCTCTACCCTCCCCCCCTCTGTATCTATCTCACACTCCTAGACATGGAAAGACCTAGACATCACAAGGCATAGAAATACCTAGACTTGGATCTTTCCTTGTCATGCCTCTCACATAATACTTTCAAGTAAACTAGTTTATAAAATTGTGATACAAAGTAAGGTTGAAGATTAATATAATTTACTTTTAACTTGCCTCTAAAATCCTCCCTGATAGTTGTAGGCTGTGATGAGAAGCATGTTGTGGAGGAATAAATGATGCACCCTGCTCATTCGGGCGAGGTGGTGGTGGTGGAGGAGGAGGAGGAGGTACTAAAGAAAAAGCGACATCATAACTTTGATCAACATCACCACCTGGAGGAGGAGGAAGTATTGAAGTAGAAGCGCATCATCACCACCCTGATCAACATCACCACCCAGAGGAGGATGAGGAGGTACCGAAGCAGAAGCGTCATGATCACCACCCTCACAAACATCCCCACCCAAAGGAGGAGGAGGAGGTACTGAAGCAGAAGCGACATCACCACCCTGATCAACATTACCACTCGGAGGAGGAGGAGGTACTGAAGAAGAAGCGCCATCACCACCCTGATCAACATCACCACCCGAAGGAGGAGGAGGAGGAGGTACTAAATCGAAAGTTCCATGATCACCACTCTGATCAACATCAGCCCTCGGAGGAAGAGGAGGAGGTATTGAAGTAGAAGCACGATCACCACCCTGATCATCATCACCATGCTCATCATCATCAGTACTGGAGGACATGTCATCCCTCATCCCTACAAGTAACCTAGAAGGTCCAATGATATGACGCATAAGAGACGTTATATCACATGAAAAGTCCTTCCAGAGCTGCAAGAGATTAGGGTCAACCTCGATGTCTCACATATGGATAGGGAGAACTCTCGCGCCAACCAAAAATGCAGTCAGTTTGTCACACACCTCCATACTATATCTGATATCGAGCATACGCCGCATGCGAGGTGGTATATGCGGTTGAGGACTTTGATCCTGACCCGTCGTAGCCTCAACGATCTCCTCATCTGCATCAGGTGGCAGGGGAGGAGGCATGTCCCCAACGAATGTGCCAACATCTGCAAAATATAACACAAGTTAATAATTAGTCGACAATTTCATTAAACAATTTAATAAAATATGTTAAAGAACGTGCTAGAATAAAATTTATTCGAATTAAGTAAGACAATCAAATGAAAGTACAATATTAATTTAAATCTTACCTCGATGATCGAGTGGTTCATCTACTGTGAAGAGGATGTTGGGAAATCCTCTCCAATCCATCCCCGCGTAAGGGCATGACATCATCACAAACACATGATTTTCATCACTGGATAATAGTTGAAGTGCCTCCTTGGAAATCCTAGCTAGAAAATCAGGCATGCCCCTCTTGGGAATCATCTTTCCCCACATGTGCATCCACACCTCATTCATCGGCCTAGGAGGCTGATAGACAAAAGTAGGTCTCATCTCTGGAAACCTATAAAAAAAAAAAAAAAAAAA
>ML819394.1:45850-60727 GCA_009831015.1 Picea engelmannii
TATCCAGTGTTATACAAAATTGCCTCAAGAAAATGGCAGACCACCTAATAAGTCGTGGTCTTTGTATCAAATAATAAACATAATATAAAAGTGTGCAACTAATGCGTTGACCATCAACAATAAAGTGTGAAATGGTCGATAGTAACAAAGGCACCTAATGTCCTTTGCACTGAACGAGGCGATCGATAACTTTCCACCATCCACTTGAAAATCACCAGGAGAAGGTATATTGTGCACAATATACCTCTGAGAGTAGGAAAGATGACTCTCAGTTGCAACACTCACTGGGACATCAGGAAACTGGGGAAAATCCTCCCCTCTCCTAGATAGCCCAGTGATAAAATAAATATTCTCCTCAGTGGGATGGTACCACTGATGAGGACCGACTCTGAATGCATGTTGATGGGCATTCCATTGACAAATCAACTGTGCAAGAAAGGTAGAATTCCTCTTCAGGGATGTAGCCTCCTCGTAGTACTTGAGGAGGCCTACATTCCTCAAGAGGAGTCGCGTACTTGCAGTAATAGGACAAGGGTACAAACCCCTCTCTCTGGCATCCCACTCCCAAAGGAGATTATATTGGTAAACTCTCTATTGTTTCTCCTCCATGCGCTGACGTCTCTGCATAGTTAAGATATAAATTACATCAACATCATACATAAAACCATAATTTTTTTCAGTAAATGAGAATTTTATTTCAAAATATGCAAACATATTTTTTTTTCAAAAAAACAAAAATTTAACCTTCGGTGCACTTGCAAAACAGTAAAGCACCACCCACGGTGCGCACACATATATTACGCATTGCGTGCACAATGTAATTTATTTTAGGGGGTGCGTAGTAATTATCAACGCACCGATGTGCCCCATTGTATACAACGTACCGCAAAATAACGGTGCCTCTTTAAAGTGGTGTCTATATACTACGATGACTCGGTGCATTCTATCGATCATGATGCACTGCTTAAAATAGACACTCATTTTAAACGGTGCGTCGTATCCATGTTTGCGCACCGGTCCATTCTGTATAATCCATGCATCGATTAAAAACCAAAATATTGTCCATGTTGTGTAGTTTATTGTGCATTCACTATAAAGGACACACTAATTGAACAACTAACTATTTTCAACGGTGTGTATATTATTATGAACGCACTGGTGCATTCACTATAAAAAACACGTTGTTTGATGGAAACTATATATTTTCGACGGTGCATCATTTATTATGAACGCACCGATGCATCATTTATTATGAACACAACGACACATCGTTTATAATTATGCATCAGTGCGTTCTGTATTATGACACACCGACAAAAATGAATTATACATTTTCAGTGCACCCTGTGAAATTTACAATATGCACCGCACGCGGTGTGAGCCAAACGACTCGAACACACCATGCAAAAAAAAAAGTTGAAAAACAATGAAATTTTACTCAATTTCACAATTTAATCTCGTAAAAATTCAATGTACAAAGAAATAAAGAATTTACTGAGACATTTTTTTGTCGAAGAGGCATGGTTGGGATGTAGTGAAAAAACCAAATTTTCCCACTGTATGGAAAAATTGGAATCCCACGAATTGAACACCGAATGGAAACAAGACAAGCAATGGAAGCACCGACGACAGTGCGCTTCAGTTGGGAAAAGGTGGCACCGATGCTTGAGAGCATTTATGCACTGTAAATGATAAAAATATTTTTTTACTACCGATATTTTTTTTACCCTTGTTCTGATGCACACCGTTATTTAAAAAAAAAAAACTACAATGATGCACCAGCTTGGAATGCACCGGTGTGCCCAAGGGACAACGACACACTGTTATGCATTTTTAAAATAAAAAATGCAAAGACAGTGCATTTGTTCACCCGTTTAGTGCGCACTGGTGCCTATGAGCTTCTTTATATGATGTGCACCGTTGCTTTTTTTTTTTTTTAAACTCTGCAACGGTGCACCATTGTCTATTAACACTAGTGCGTTGATTTCTGGTGATGCACCACTGCAAATAGTGCACTGTTATTTAAAAAAAAAAATTGTGACGATGCACTAGTTTGGAACACACTGGTGCGCCCAAGGGACATCAACACATTGTTATGCATTTTTAAAAGGAAAAACACAAAGATGGTGCCCATGTTTGTTGCACACCGATGCGCCCGTTTAGTGTGCATCGGTGCTCACGAGCTTCTTTTATATGATACACATCGTTGTTTTCTATTTTTTTTTTAAATAACTCTGCAATGGTGCACCATTTTCTATTAGCACTGGTGCGTTGGTTTATAGTGCCACACCGGTGCAGTATAGACTTATAAACGCACTGTTAAAAAAACTTTCGCTAAAACATCCACCTGCGCACCTCCGCTACAAACGGATTTTTGGGCTATTTTTATAGGGGCTTGGGAAAAAACCTTTGCTATAGGGTATTTTCCTTATAGGGGGTGTAGGCTCTGGTTTCCATTTTTGGCAGGTCTCACACTAGGTTTCAAGAAATGTATTTTGAGCACTATTTTATGAAGGTAGTAAAAAGACTTACAAAAAAAAACGTTGTCCACTGTATCAAAGATATAGTCTAAGCTCATATCTCTCCTGGAAAGTTTGGGTTCCCTAGGGGCTGACAAATCCATGAATATATTGGCCTGGCACAATAAGGAATTCACACAATCCACACAAGGAACTAGAAAACAGTAATATACAAGGTTGATTTGTCAAAAACCTTTGATCAGCTTAGTTGTTTATACATTGATTTGCTTTTGATACATTTGGGATTTTGTCACTCCTTTGTAACCTAGGTCATGAATAACAATAACACTTCTTCTTTTGCTCTACTAATCAACGATTTGACCACATAATTATTTAATGCAGAAGGGGGGTTAAGGAAGGAGTGCCCATTTTCTCCACTTCTTTTTTGTGGCTAGGACCAAGTTAAAAGGAATTGTTGTAAGTTCCACTTGTTTCATCTCTCATTTTCCTTTGTTGATGATGTTCTAATCTTCTGTGAATGGAACCCAGGGAATATTGAGCACTTGGAGGCTCTGCTTAGCTCCTTTAGCAAAGCCACACGAATGTGCATCAACAATTTGAAATCTTCCATGTACTCCTATGGTTTTTCTTAATCGGAAAAACACAACATTTTACAGTTACTCTCCCTTAAGATTGAAGATATTGGGTAGTTTCAAATATCTTAGCTTTATCATCAAGACAAATGATCATAGGAAAAATGATTGGCTCTGGTTGTTGGTGAAAATTGAATGAAGGATTCATGTATGGTGTAATAAATGGCTTTCCCAAGTGGGTCAACTTGTTTTAGTAAAAGTAGTTCTTGAGGCAATCCTAGTCTATTGGTCATCCCTCGCTTGGATCTCTAAAGGTATCCTATAAAAATATTATTAGCTATCTTTTTGTTTCCTATGGGTCAGTTGCGAAGTAAAAATACCTTATTTTTAGCCTGGCAACCCAAAAGTCATGGGGTTGGGGCCTAAAAAATATTTTCATGTTCTCAAAATCCATAACTACCAAAAGTGTGTGGAGGTTAATTCAAAGAAATAGTCTATGGGATTAGATTACAAAGGAAAAATATATACCTCGTGATTCTATAGTAGATTGGATCAGAGAACTGGATAAAAATCACTCATTGTGAAGGACCCTTGGATTAGGTTCCAGAACAATCACGTCCTCCCTGAACAACTCATTTAGAGACTCAGCAAAGAAGGTTTTTACTTCCTAAACCATATCATGAGGGACTTCATTTCAAGTCAAACACATTGGCTTTCTAGCATATATTTGGATCTGAGGGACTTCGTTTCAAATCAAACACATTGGCTTTCTAGCATATATTTGGATATGAGGGCTAGCATATATTTGGATCTAGAAGACGAGGGACTTCGTTTCAAGTCAAACACATTGGCTTTCTAGCATATATTTGGATATGAGGGACTTCGTTTCAAGTCAAACACATTGGCTTTCTAGCATATATTTGGATCTAGAAGAGGATTTTTTTGATATGTGGGATGCTTATATTAGATCTCTCCAAAACTCATTATTTTTCCACTTGATCAAGCCAGCCAATTGATATGGTCCCCAAATCCATTTGGGAGTTATGTCCCGAAGATAGGCTACTCTACACTTGCTCAAGAGAACGGGCCAGATCTACCTCCCTGGTTGGGGGGAATTATGAAAGCTAAAATCCCCACCAAAGACCAAATTATTCATATGGCGTTTTCTACATAACAAAGCACCAACTTGGGACATACTACAAAAGAGATCATTCTATGGTCCAGTGCAATGCTATTTTTGCTACATGAATAGTGAAACAATCTCTCACCTATTCTTGGACTGCACCTTTTCCAAAGAAGTTTGGAAGGAAATTCAAAAGTTGATGGGACATCTTTTATTTGGGAAGGTCTCTCCATTGAAGATGCACTAAAAAAAATGGTTGAACATTCAACGCTCGATAAAAATAAAATCAAGGCTCTTACGCTCCAAGTGTCTAAAAAAGAATCAAGGCTCTTCCGCTCTAAGTGTCTTGGGGCATTTGGATAGGCCAGAATAAGGCAATTTTCCAGAACCTATCTACAACTCCACAACACATCCATTCAAAGCTTTATTGTTATGGAATCTTTTCCTAATGCGGCTTAGAAACTTTCCACGAGTATGAGCCCTGAAATTCAAATTCAACATGATCTTCCCTGGGCTTTTTGTAATGGGGCAGCGCAAGGAGACCCATCCTTTGGAGGGGCTGGGGATGCTATATATCACAGAAACCCACTCAATCTCTTTTTCTGATGGCCTGGATTTGACCACAAACAAATTCATTGAACTTATGGAAGTTAAGATTACATTACACCTGGCCAAGGAAAGGGATATTTCTCGGCTACATATAAATGGAGATTTACAATTGATTACCAATTGCATGAATGGTGTTTATACTCTTCAAAAGATAAGCAAGGCTGGGAGTAGAGAAGGAGCAATTATTGTAATACGTTTGATGAAAATATAAGCAAGGCCTTGAGAAGTAGACAAGAAGCAATTACTGTAATAAGTTTGATGAAAAGATAAGCAAGGCCAGTAATTACTGTGATAAATTTGATGAAAAGAAAAAATAAGCAAGGTCGAACAATCAAGAAACCGTCAGTGTAATAAATAAGTGTGATGAAAAGATAATTAACTGGTTCAGATATATTTCAATCAAAAATATTAATTTAAAAAGTTATATGGAAATTTATTATCATTAAAATATTAAAAAATTATAAATATAAATATTAGTTTGTTAATTGGATTTAATTCAAATGGTTTAGGGGAGAAATAGTTTGTTAATTAAATTTAGTTCAAATGATTGAAAGAAAAAATGATTATACCATAGATTCAATTTCTCACAATACATATAATAAATATATTGATATAATGGCTTAAATTGTTGAATAACCTTATAACAAGTGAATTGTTATTATGGCTTTAAACCCTAAACCGTATTATTAACTAGCCTTATGTAATTTATCAAAACCCAACTTTAAAATCAACCAAAAGTCACACTCATACATAACATATTCGTCTCCGAATGAGCTGCATTGTATATCGCCAGCCTGACGGCAAGGCCATTATTGTCCTCAAGCAGAGTCATGATACCGCTTATCCTGAAGGCCTCAGCGCAGAGAGTACCGTAGAGCACCCGGCCGCGATGGATTTGTCCAACCTGCAACTGGGTTAAGGAAATGGGGTTCAGTCTTTCCAACGGAACCGAAGAAGCTGCGCCACTGCTGCTCATGGGATCTGTGAAGGACAAGTGTGCTTGAAAAACGACTGCCTGTTGACGTGCTATGTCGTGGACTTGGAGAAGGGCTTGCTTGTCGAACCTCTCAGAGGCGTCTGCTGCGAGAGTAGGTATAAGCGAGGCCAGAAAGTTATGCAGGTTCTCCATCCTTCTTCTCCTTGGGCTTATTACTCTGCTGCTAACAAAATGACTCACCACCTTATATTTCTTTCCTGAGCTTCGAATTTTTTTCCTCCGCCAAAACCATATTTAAAGACAAAAGAATTAACCTGACCAAACCGCTCCTAAAACCGTTCACACGAGTGATGAGCGGCGCAGGAATTTGAAAACGGAAGACATTATTGTGATTATGGGGAGTGTCCTTTATTGTGGGTGCCGAGCGGGGCTTGCCACGTGTATATATCAAACATACACGTGTATATATCAAACATACACGTGTTTAACGTTAAGAGTTTTTTTATTTGAAATTCGGAGATGAATGGTTGGATTTGTAGATTTGTAAAATTGAATAATTAAGTTTGTGTAATTAGTGTGTTTTGAGAGACTGAATCCATTTATATATTAGAAAGACAATTTAAACAACAAAAAATAAAATTTTTATCCAAATTTACATAAAAAAAAACCCAACAAATAAAACGTTTAACAAAAGCTACTAAAAAAATCTAAACAATCTAAGACTCCTATAATCTCAAATCTAACACTCCTATAATCTCCCATTTCCTGGAACATTTCATTTAAATTTCCATATTTTATGCTGTAGTCTAAGCAATCTGTTTACATAAAAATAATTACTGATTTTCGTTATAACAATCTCATTTAATTAATTTAATTTTAATCTATCAAGGGATCAAATTTATAATTTATAATATTCGGTTTATAATTTTGTGTTCGATAGAGGATGAAAAGTGATGTTCCAACACTATGGGAGATCATAGGAGAGTTAGATTTTTAATCTTAAATATTATAAGATAAATGAGAATGTTATAATGTAAATTGTATTTAAATTTTAAAATTTTTGATTATATATTTTATTTATTATTAAAAGATTAGTTATAAAATTAAAGTAAGGGAGAAAAATAATTATTAATAAGATTAAATAAATTTTACCTATTCATAATTAGTTTAAATAATTGTTAAAATCTTAATTATTATATATATAAAAAATTGTTTAAACATTAATGGACAACATTAATTCTTAGTTCTAAATATTGTAAGATAAACGGAAGTGTTGTGACTGTAAATTATATTTAATTTTTAAAACTGTCTGTACATTTCATTTATTATTAAAAATCTCAATTACTATTCATAATTAGTTTAAATAATTGTTAAAATCTCAATTATTATACATATAAAAAATTGTTTAAACATTAATGGGGAGCATTAATTTTTAGTTTTAAATATTGTAAGATAAATGAAAGTGTAGTGACTGTAAATTATATTTAATTGTACATTTTATTTATTATTAAAAAATTATTCATAAATTTAAACATTTCATTTATTATTAAAAAAAAAATCATAAATTAAAAAAAAATTAAACATTAATAAAATTAATAAATTTTATTTATTATTAAAAAAAAATCATAATTAATTAAACATTTCATTTATTATTAAAAAAAAAATCATAAATTTAAAGAAGGAGAAAATTAATCATTAATAAAATTAATAAATTTGATTTATTATTAAAAAAATAATCATAATTAATTAAAATAGTTCTTAAAATCTGAATTACTAGATGGTTATATGGTTAAATATTAATTAATTTTATTTATTATTAAAAAATTAATCATAATTAATTAAAATAGATCTTAAAATCTGAATTACTATATAGTTATATGGTTAAATATTAATTGGGAGTATTGGTTCTTAATTTTAAAGATTGTAAGATATTTGGTTAAACATATATAGAAAAGATTTCATTAAATATTAATTGGGAGTATTGATTCTTAATCTTAAAGATGGTAAGATATTTGGTTAAATATTGATTGGGAGTATTGATTCTTAATTTTAAATATTGTAAGATAAATGGAAGTGTGTAGAGTGTAAATTGTATTTAAATTTTAAAACTTCCTAAGAGTGTATATTTGATTCATCATTAAAAAATTAGTCATAAATTTAAACTAGGGGAGAAAAATAATGATTGATAAAATTAAATAAATTTTACATTTTTTTTCCACTTAAAATTGCACATTATATTAAGATATATAATTTGTTCACAATATCAAAATCATTAGAGCCATATTACTCTCCTTAAAGCCCTTCAAAAACTTGCTTGATAGATTGTCCAAACAGAAGACAACTTTTTCAAAAAGAAGTTTTTGTCTTTCATACATACCAAAAATACAAAAAGAAACAACCTTCATACAAGTCTTCACACAGATAGTGCCCACTAGAATGAATGCTAGAACAAATTTAAAAAGTGCCTTGGTCCCTCTTGACCATCTACCACTAATTGTATGCTATGGATCCTAGGCGCGCAGTGAGAACCTTTTTTGATAAAAAATCAGCCTCTTGGTTCTCTTCTCATTATACATGCGAAAATGTAATAGTTGAAAAAAACTTGAAGAGTTCCTTTATCCTGTCCTTCCAACAGTCTATTGAGATTTCCTGTAGAGATCATTTTTCATTAAGCTAATCAATTACTATTTTTGAATCCCCTATGACATGAAATTCAATGATAAAGAGTCTATGAGCTAAGGTTAGAGAGGCCCAAAAACCCAAAATTTATTCTCTTGTGTTTGTTCCTCTGCCACAGTTAAGAGTCCACTTGTAGATTGTATGTTCATTGATATTGATGACTCCACTCGCACCACTTTGTTCCCCGTTTTTTTGTGCAACCCCATCAAACCATCCTATGATTTTATCAATTGGTAAAGTATGGACTGAGCGTCTAATAGAGTGCAATGTTTCTTGTGGCCCGTGGCTTCTCATCGCACCTAAGGAGAGAAAAGAAGCCTTCTCAATAGATGGATTCCTTGACTCAAAATAGCCAAGTTCCTTTCAAGCCAAATGAACCAACATATGAAAGCTGACAAGGATGAAAGATTTTGATTCTGATAAGCCTAGTTTGCAAAACAATCCTTCACTGTTGTTCTTGTCCACCCTATAAAAAGCTTGTGTTCCTCTTTGGTCTTTTTCCATACAGTGCAAGTGAAAGGGTAGTGTACAAAAAGATAAGTTCCAATTTCCCCATTTCCTTTGCAAAGATGACAGAGTCCTGGCCCAACCCAACCTCTCTTTTGAAGGTTATTCCATGTAAGTATTTTGTCTTCAATGAGAAGAAAGACAAATAGTTTAATCTTTTGTGGACAATCCCATCCCCACAAATTTTTCCTCCATCCTCCTATTTTATTTTTCCACAGCTTGGATGCAAGGGCATTGTAAACATTTTTAGTTGTTATTAGTCTGAACTATCTCCACCAGACCATCTTAACTCATCCTCTTTGTCAGAAATATAAATTCCAACTCCAATCAAGCTTGCTCTGTACCGATCCCAAGCAGAAGAAAAGTCACCCTCCATACCCAAATATGTACTATTAAGTCAATTGGAACAGATTGACCCCTGCAGAGGAGCTCGACCAACTTGATATAGAAAATACACATTTTTTCTATTTAAACAAGTAATCAGCTCAGCAGTAAGTATGGAATCCTTCCCCATGCCCAAAATTTCATCCTTTCCAACAATAATGGAATCACCCACACCTGGTTTCCAAGAGAGCCAATGCACAATCAGTGGTAAAGAGTTCAGAAGGTTTTCCTAGGATTGGGAGCCAAAAGATGAGACTGGCAAAGATAAGCGCAACCAAGTCAACATAGAGATGTGGGGAAAGTATTTGTCTTTTAAAAACCTCTACCAAATGCTTGGATGCATCAATCCGCACCACAAATATTTTGCCGCCAAAGCCCTTGAAAAACAGTAGATGTTTCTTAGACCCCAACTACCAAAAACCTTAGGTTTTGAGATGGTCTCCCAATTGCACAATTGAAAGGTCGAAACTTGTTTGTTACTAGACTAGAGAAAGGAAAAAACCAATTTACGAATTTGTTTCATAACTGAGGTCGGGATGTGCGCCAAGGCCATCCAATAAACCAGTTGGCTTTCGAGCACTGCTTTAATCAAAACAAATCTTCCTCCCAAGGAAAGAAAACAATTGCACCAGTGGCGGATACGGTTCTCATATTTAAGCAAAAGCCGCTGCCAATCCTCCACCTTGTAACTGCCCAACTTTAATTAGAAGCCCAAATATTTAAACCTGGTCAATAGATTCAAGGAGCTAAATTGAAACAGTGAATTCAAATCATCTAGAAGACCCTGTTGGACACCATAGTGTAAAAAGGTAGACTTATTAACATTGATCATTGATCCAGTTGCACCATCAAAGGCATTTAAGAGTGAGTGTGTTTCCTGCCATTCAAAAAATGAATCTTTGGACTGAATAAGCACATCATCCACAAAGAGTAGATGGAGAATATTAACCATCCTAGATACCTTTATTCAAGTCAACTTCCCTTCATATTGACTTTTTTTAAGAGAGAGACTCAAACCCTCCATCACTAGAATAAACAAAAGAGGTGACAGTGGGCATCCATGTCACAATCCTCTACCACTATTAAAGAATTTAGTGGGCTCCCCATTGATCATGATGGCATATGTTGTTGAGGAAACACATCCCATAATCTAGTTTGTCATAAGAAGTCCAAAGCCACAATGAATAAGCATAAGCCTTAGATAATCCCAGTTTGTGCAATCATAAGCCTTTTTTAAATCCAACTTCAAAATGATAGCTTGTAGTTTTTTTGCCTTAATACTGCGAAGGCACTCCTGTACTGTCCTTATAGCATCTAGAATATATCTTCCCTTGAGGAAACCCAACTATTCTTCAGACAAGGTACGAGAGAAAATTGGTCTTATTCTCCTCGCTATTACCTTTGCAATAATCTTATAGCATAAATTGCATAGAGCTATAGGGAGAAAGTTGGAGAAGGAACTAGGATGGTTGGTTTTTGGAATCATGGCTATGAAGGTAGAATTGTTTGGACGAAAAACTTTACCACGAATTCTAGTTTCCTCCACAACAAGAAGTAAATTTGGACCAACCATATCAATGAAGTGAAGGAAGAATTATACTATCCACCCATCAGGGCCTAGACTTTTATCCTTTGTAAAACCTTTAAGAACATCTGAAGTTTACTCAATTGTGCAAGGATTTTCAAGAGTAGCGACTTCGTCCTCTAATACAAGCTTTGGATACAAGCAAACAATATCTAACTGATCACTAAAATTAAACTGGCTCGGGTCTTGGAAAAAACAATTAAAGTAAGAAATCGCTTCATCTTTAATAACATCCTAACCTGAATGAACTCGACCATCTTCATCTATGATGCCCCAAATGTGTTTTTTGTTCCTCCTGTAGCTCGCAAATCTGTGAATTTTTTTTGTATTATTGTCTCCACTCTTAATCCAGATAGCCCTGCTCTTTTGCCTCCATCGTTCTTCTTCTGCCAACAGATATTTGTTGCGCTCTGCCTCCAAAAACATCAAAAGATGATCAGAATCATCATTAAGAAATCCTTTAATTTTCTGAACATAGAGCATTTCCAGATCAACTTCCAAAATTTTTAAATATTCCTATTCTCGAATACTTTTTTCTTTCGACCATAATTTTATTCATTTTTTAAGAAGGGATAGCTTCTCGACTAATCTTATTTGTGCCCCTTCGACTTACTGAAACTGAACATCATTCCAAACTTCACTAGCTAAAGTGGCAAATGAATCATCTTGAAACCAAACCTGATTGAACTTAAAAGGATGAGCTATCGTCAATAGTCCAATATCCAGTTGTAGAATAATTGGAGCATGATCGGATATGAATGGAAATTCCACCCACGATCTATATCTCATAGATGGGCCAATAAGATCCTCCACCACAACAAATCTATCAAGTCTTTTATAAATACTGGAGTCTCCTGATCTACCATTAAACCACGTTGGTGCCAACTCTATTGGAGCCACATCCACCAATAATGAACTATAAAACAAATCCCTGAAAAAGACTGCCAGAGGACCTGTCAAGGTTTCCATAACCAAAATCTCATCTGAGTTTAAGGTGAAGTTCATATCCTCTACCATAATCAGATCAACATGAGCTAACAAACCCCTATCTTCCAATTTTTTCCAAAAAATCTTTCGTTCTGTGCAAGGACCATAAACATTCAGAAGTGTGAGCTTCATTTTATCTACTAGAGTGGAACCTGTCAAGAAAATACCGCCACAAGTGAGGATAGGCGAGAAAACAAAAAAACATGGATCCCATGACATGAGAAGGACCCCTGAGTTTCCAATTGAGCTAACTGCCCAAGACATCCAATCAGGCCTGAGAGAAAACATGAAATTCCTATCCTTCTCCTCATCCGTTAAGGTCTCTTGTAGAAAAATAACATTGGGTAAAATCTTTGAGATAAGCCTCCACATAGAGGCCATTTTTAGGGGTCCTCCTACCCCTCTGATGTTAAGAGAAACAAGTAACATGATTTTTCCCTTGCGAGGGATTTTATGCCTCTAAGCGCCCCATGGTCAATAGTAGTAAAAAGTTGATTAGCCGAAAAGGAAAGGTTTGTGCCCATTTTTTTGCTGGAACTTCTAGTCTTAATTAGGGATAATTAAATTCCCAAACCCAGTGACCATGCAAAGTCCTTCCCAGACGAGAATTTTGAACTACCAAAGACTGTTGCCGCATCTCTAGGCCCCCCCTGAAACCACAATAGCTTTCCCCAAGTAATTCAGGAATGGGACATGACTAGTAACCTTCCTATAGGAAGGTACCAAATTGGATAACATCCTATCCAATGAATGCTCACTCTCTGTAGGTTCTCCATAAACAGGTAAGAGAGGTGAATCTTCCACCAACAAAATCTCAGGAAGTATTGGGTTAATCACGTCAAGAGTATCAATAATGGTAGTGGTAGGCACACACTCAACTAACAACGAATCAGGAGAAACTAAAACTGTCTCAGGAATCAGATCGAGATCCTCTATAACTTTATCATGAACCACAGTCTTAACAGACACCTCATTTAAAATCGACTCTGATGGATAAAAAGAATTGAGATGATCTCTTTCCCATGCAGATAATGTACAATACATAGAAGTAACGTAGTATCTCAACTTACCAACAAAGGTGTTGTTTGAGGATGATGGATTGTCCAGGTCCCAAGCACCCGGGAAAGTACCATGCTCATGCGTCTCTAGCTCCGGTGAGTAGCCACTTATGATATTCTCCTCCGAGGGTGTCTCGTTAATAGGCACTCCAAAAGGATGGTGACAATCCTTCCTTAGATGTCCAGTTTGTCTGCATCGCGAGCACCAGGAAGGAATCCCCAAATAGTCTAGTCTCTAGGAAAAAACAAGACCACCCCATTCAATTTCCAAAGATTCCAATAGTCCCCCATGAATATCCACTTCCACCATAATTTTAGCCATTCTTTTGTCACTGGAATGTAACGTGTCCTATGCTATATTTATGAAACGTCTTATAACATTTCCTATGGCCTCCAAATCTTTAGGATTACATAGCTGCAACGAAAGACCCAGAGATGACGAAAACTAAAATATTTTGGTGTCAGGTCAAACTTAATCCTCCACCTCTTAAGCATAAGGCTACCACCTTCAAACACCCAAAAATTATCTAAAATCTGAGCAGTGTCTTCAGGGGTTTTGAAGACAAAGCTAAACCAACCCCTCAACAATGTCACTAGCACTGGTGAATAACCTAGGATGGGTTCCCAAGTAGTTCTCATCCACTCTGAGATAGAAAGTTTGCAAATGAAACGATAAGACAACCTACCCACCAGAGCACACATGGCAAGTGAACAAGATTCTTCCAACCCAATGTCCATTCCCAGTACCATTTTACTTTTAGTTCTTTTAGGCTTCCACACTGGCACAGTTCTCTTAGGTGTGAACCTCTTCCCCATCAAGCCTCCTCCCTGAGACTCCAATGGCTACGTAAAATGGACACTAATTGAACCAAACTCTTTAGCTAAAAAACCTTTGGTGCTAGACTCCTTATCAACACCATCTACACTAGCAACTTTAGTAGTCAGACCAAAGATTTGGGGAAATTCCTTGCAGAAGGAAGGACTCGACAAAGATGGCTGGTAAAAAGGATTTGGAACAGAGATAGATGATGGAAGATCCTCCACCAAAAGAGTAGTAAGTTCACTAGAGGTCGCATTTAGTGGGCCATTACTACCTCGATTTTTGCATAGATCATCCACCATAGAGAGGAAGCTCGGGTGATACCAAGGTTCCTCGTCTACCACTCCCAAGAGGTTGTTGACCTCACAAACCATTATAAAATGCCACCTAACCTTAAAAAACTGCACTTCTGGAAAAAACATTAAAACCAAAGTATGAAATGGCACTTTGGGAATGAGAACCGCACAAGAGAAGAATCAGAAGTAAAAGGTTGAAAATACAGTGGACCCAATCATAAGAGCCATGATCCACTTGCTAACTAAAACTCTTAGCTCGATGCTTTGATCCCTTAACTGCCTGTCAATCCAAATTAAATACGGAAGGAAGGGAACCATACCACTAAGTCTGGTGGTCGATGGAAAGGTGGAGAGTGAAAACGAAGAGTTAAGAACTATGACAAAATTCTAGACTCCTCCCTTACTAAACTAAAGAAGTCACTAAAGGTTAGACCACCTTCATCAGGGTGAACTCCGCGGCTTGTCGAGATCAATAAGCCATGAAACACGCAACCCAATAGAATCTCGCCCAAACCAAAATTTGAAAAACGCTCGGCTCCCCATCCTCCCCTAGTTCCAGATTCCCCTTAGTGGTAACATGTATCGACAACAAAAAACCTTTACAATAAGCTTTCACAATTATTTATCAGAATGAACAAATAAAATTTACGTATCATTAAAAAATAGTCATAATTAATTAAAATAGTTGTTAAAATCTCAATTACTATATATAGAAAAGACTTGGTTAAATATTAATTGGGAGTATTGATTCTTAATTTTGAATATTATAAGATAAATGAAAGTTTATGAATGTAAATTGTATTTAAATTTTAGAACTTTCAAAAGTACATTTCATTTATC
>ML819395.1:7567-34560 GCA_009831015.1 Picea engelmannii
CATTTCATGTTTAAGAAACATATTGTTAAACAATTGTCAAATTGACATATCAAATCGTGATAAAAAAAAATTGAAAAATAGTCATTGGAAAGCTAACACAATTCTTCACAAGTTTTGTTTTTACTGTAAAGTGAAATTATAAAAAAAAAAAATACTTTTATATGTCGGAAGTTGAATAACTTGTGAAAATACAGTTTTTTTTCTCATAAAACAAGCAAAAGTGTAACCCATCTTCATGATTTCACCCATATGGAATCTATGGGGCCGAGCCCACTTGGGATTTTTTTGTGGATGTGGTAAAAGAATAGTACTATCCTATAGATAACTATGAAGACCAATACATGAGATGGAGCACACTGTAGCAAGAGAAGAGCCAAATAGTGTCGGAGTTCACAAATACTTTCCATACCTTGCACACGAAGTTGGGTATCAAGGACTCTAAGCGACATCTTGTTCTAAAATACCGTGGGGATTTGCATAGGTACATCCAAACCGAAATGGATTTCCTAAAAATCTCATCATTGGGATCTGCCTATCGATATGTTGTCAAAATCGAGCAGAAATTTAGGCACTAGAACAAATGAGAATTCAGGTCTGCAAATATGCAACAACCAAAGCATGGTAAATACAACCCTAAACAACATCCCCTAGACAACAAGTCCAAGACACAGGACAAAAAGGGTAAAGGCAAGATGAATAATGACACTGGGAATTGGTGTGACTTCCACAAAATCCCCTGGCACAACACCGATGAATGTCGCTCGAAAAAATCATTGGTGGTCGAGGTCAAAGACACAGATCTGAACCCTGATTCAGAATCTGATCCAGAAAATATTGAAAACAGACAGATCATTGACGTAGACCCCACTGCCACTGTCACGACCACAACAATTCAACCAGAAGAATCAATAGATCCTGAAGAGGGGGAACACCTCTTCCATTCACAAATGTGGGTGAAGGGGACCTCGTTGCATTTAATTGTTGATAATGGAAGCCAAAAGAACCTCATATCATCTAATATAAGGTCGTCAAATAGTTGGGGTTATCAAAAACACCACACCCATAACCATACAACATCAGGTGGCTTCACCAGGGACAAGCTCTTTGTGTCAGCCAACAATGTCTCCTATCCTATGGCATCCAACCCTTCAAGGATGAGGTAGTGTGTGATGCTACCCCTCTTGATGTCTGTGATGTGGTTTTGGGCCAACCATATATGTGGAGACGTCATGTTGTCTATGATTCTAGACCTCGTAGTGCCATTATTACTCTGGGAGGTCAGCTCTATCGGATACCAGAGGTAGTTTAGACTACTTCTCCACCAAAACAATGTCGCAAGGTAATCTCTCATACTGCAAAATTCATCCTCTTCACAGTTTGTTCAAAGGATGCACAGAAGACCACTACAACCACTGTAACCTCAACAACTTCTATCCAAAAAAATATATTATCAAAGAGAAAGAAGATATTGTTTCTTAACCTACAATGGTGCCTATAGAATACCCTGTCAAACCCAGAGACAACAGGTTGGTAGAGCATATTCAACCTCGCCAACAACCGGTTTGTGATAGTCTTCCACAGACCAAGAAACAAAACTTCTCCAACAAAGTACGCAACTCACCAAGATTCAGATTCATAACATGATTTCCCCTCTTCCCTGGGAACTCAACGCATGGAGACCATTGCTTCCTAAGGGGGGAGGATTGATCCAGGTGGATATTGGTGGCCACCCACCTATTCCAACTGGCTCCTTTTGCCAGTTTTTAGTTCAACACGTTCTTCTATACTTATTTTTAATTGTGGATTCTACATTTTCGGAGTTGTCTGGAGGCCTACACATCTTCCAGGTGGATATTGGTGGCCTCCCACCTCATCCAACTAGCTTATTTTGTATGTTTTCATGTCATCACATCTTGTTGTACTTCCAGGGCCATTTTAGGGCCCTAAAAAGTGTTATTTTGGCTCGCCACATTCAAACTATAGATGGAGTTAGAGTTTGATGGTGTAATGCGTAGTTCTAGAAAAGACCTTTCCAATGAGCTATCACGCGCCTAAAATAGAGATTGTATGAAAACCTTACGACCCCGGGATGTTAATGTACTAACTTACCCAAATGGGCCCCACATGAATTTTGGCATTTAATCTCCTAGGGTTAGGTTTTTGGATGTCTAGGGTTTTTGCATTCCTGTTTAACATAAAAAGGCCTTCTGAGCCTCATTGTAATTATCTTCTTGCGAATGAGCGTATCCATCACATCTCTTCTTAGAGATAAAGCTACCACCATTATACCGAGTCTTTCACTCTGTATTTTTACAGTCTCTTTACAATTCTTTCATTAATAGAAATCAAGTATTGATGTATTTCTTTGTTTCTGGCAAGTTTCATGAGTATTTCATTGTAATTTCTCTTCTTTCATTTCATTCCGAACATAATCCAGATCAATTTTCTAGGTAGGCATTAGTGTACTTAGTGCATGTGATTTGCAGAGGTAAGTTAAAGATTGATCTTGCAAATATATAGGCCATCTTTAAAAGTCCCACTCATAATAATATCACAAAATTTTGTATTTTTCTGGGAGTTTCCCAATATATAATAAATTTCATAGCATCATTTTTAGTTATGGTAGCACCACTTCATGTTATAAATACTAGTGGTGAGATTTTCCAGTGGGGTAAGAATTAAAAAAAAAGGAATTTAAAGAATTGAAATAGAATATTAGTCAAGCCCTTGTCCTACCACTACCTAACATGAAAAATTTGTTTGAAGTAGAAATTGATGTTAGTGGGTATGTTATGGGTGTAACACTTTTTTTAGTACTACACGTTTTATATATTGTGACGATTTATATGCATTGTTGAAATGATTGTATGAATTACTTGGATTAATAATGGAATGATGTGCTTAAAGTTTGCAATGTTTTTATTGTCTTACTTTGGGATCTACACTAACTACAGTCATATGTTGTGAGTAGTCCAAAGAACATTAAAAGGTATTTATGTTTTTTAAATACTAACATTAATTGTAGAAGAATAGTTCTCGAGACCCACATTGAATTAGGTTGGATGTTGGGAAGAATCTAAATGAATATTAATTCAGTTGGTGTATCATGCTCTAAGGAAGGACTCCATTTCAATAAAGATCACATAGCCTAGAAGTATTAGGGTCTTGTGTGGTACGAAAAATGGGTAAATAATGGTTTATTTTGGGAAAATATTTCTCATAGTGTCCAATTAGGGGTTAAGGCCAAAAAGGGGTGGGATTAAGCTAGTGATTGCTTATCACATGACCTAAGTAAAATTAACCTAAACCTAATTTGATCCAGATTTTATGAGCATAACGAAATAACTACATATTATTAACATATGCTTAACACAGAATAACATAGATACAATAAAACTGGTTTTCTATTCAATAAGGAAATAAGATGAAACTGTAAAATGCAGTGGAAAACAAGCTTGTTGGAATGATGGCAGCTTATCTCTGAGAAGAGATGTGATGACTGTGCTCATTCACAAGTAGATGATTACAATGAGGATCTAAAGGCCTTTTTACAATAAACAAGAGTGTAAAAAACCCTAGACATCCAAAAACCTAACCCTAGGAGATGAAGCGCCAAAAGTCACATGGGCCCCGTTTGGGTAAGTCAGTACATCAACTTCCCAGGGTCGTAACTTTTGCATATGATCTTCATTTTAGGCATACGATAGCCTGTTGGAAATATCTATCCGAGGACTACAAATGTTGAAAAAAAATTCTAAACAAAATTTTTGATCGGAAGATACCCAAAAAAACATCGTTTAGGGCCTCAAAACGGCTCTGAAAGTTCAGGACTCGAAAAACTGCTAAAAATAGTAAATTACCAAAATTGCTAGAAAGTTGTTTTGATCCAGCTAGAAAAGGTGGGTGGCCACCGATATCCACTTCGATCAATCCACCCTCCTTAGGAAGAAATGGTCTCCATTGCATTGAGTTCCCCGATCATATGAGGAAATTTCTGCTAAATTTGGCCCCAGGTGAGCCACTTGCCTTGGTGCAGGAGCTGCCTTTCTTTGATGACTCGATAAAGCTGGATCCTTTGTTGTTGAGTTCCCTTGATTTGTGTGTCCACAATATGATCACTGGATGCCTGTTGTATGCAGTCAAGATTGAGCTATGTTGGTGTCAGTTGTTCTGCTACGTCTGAGGTGTCCAATAATGGTGGGAAATAAGGCCGAAGGAGGTCCACGTTGAACACTAGGTGAAGGCCAAGAAAAGGAGGAATGTTTAGCTCAAAATCATTACCCCCCACAACCTTGGTGATGGTGTATGACCCATAATAGAGTGGGCGAAGCTTCCAATGGGGTCCTGTAAGGAATTCTTTCTGCAAGTGCAACCAAACTTTGTCACCCACCTGAAACTTATGTGGCACTCGATGTTGATCATGGCACTGCTTGTACTTTTCATTGGACTTTTGTAGGATATCCTGAACATGTTGGCGGATGTACTAGATCCACTCAATGAATTGGGTGGCTTTTTCAGCTTCAGTTGGAGCAGGAGATGAGTCGGCCACGGTGACCGCAAGGGGAAGTGAAACATCTATGGGACCCAATGGTTGGAATCCCAACCCCACCTAAAAGGGGCTATGGCTGGTTGAGATATGTAGGGCTCGGTTGTAGCTATGTTGGACATAGGGAAGACTCTCATCCCATGTGTGAGGGTTCTTGGAATAATACATGCATAGGATGTGCACGATCATTCAATTTACGACCTCGGTTTGGTCATCTGTCTGGGGGTGGAAGGCCGTGTATTTGGTGAGCTTGGTGTCTAGCAGTGACCAGAGGCTTGACCAGAATGTGGTGAGAAATTGACTGTCTCAATCTGAGACAATGGTTTGGGGGATTCCAAAATGTACCCAGACTCGTTCAAAGAAGAGTTTGGCAGTGACTTTTGTTGTGATGCTCTTCTTGCAGGCAACCAGAATCGCCATCTTAGAAAAGTGATCAACAACCAAAAAAACACAGTCATTTCCCCACTTGGTGGATGGGAGGAACGACATGTAGTCCATTGATATGGATCCCATGGCCTGTCAGGAGTAGGAAGAAGGGTGTACATGCCTTGTTTCTTAGTGGTTGGTTTGGCAATAATGCAGGCAGTGTAGGAACTGATATACTTGCTGACCTCCTACCGAAGTTTCAGCCAACAGAAATGTTTTTGTAGCTTCGCCACTATCTTTTCAATGCTAAAGTGTCCTACCACAAGACTATAGTGGGCTTCCCAGATCAGCTTCGCTCGCTCGCTTGATGGAATGCATATATGGCCCAGTCGACACAACAATCCATCTTGAAGATGGAAATTATCGACAATTGCGTTTGCACCCAACATTTCGTAGGTGGTGGCAAAGTCCGGTTCTGTCTCATAGAGTTGGAGCCATCCAGAGGTCTTGTGGCCACAAGAGTCTAGCACCGTGGTGAGTGTCACGATTAGCGGTCTACTGAGGCAATCAATGACGTAGTTGGTGCTTCTTGTTTTATACTTGATGTTGAGGTGGAATTGTTGTAAGTATGTGGACCACTTTGTATGGTGGTCATTATGTGATTTTTCTTGTGTCTGCATGAAATGCAATGGATTATGATCACTTTAGATAACTGTCTCCTTCCCAAGAATGTAATTTCTCCACTGGCGGTAGGATTTCACAATGGAGTACATTTCTTTGTCGTAAGAAGGGTACTTATGGACATCATCTGATAGTGTCTCACTATGATAGGCCACGGGTTGGCCGTGATGAGTGAGAACAATGCCCACAATGTAGTCTGAAGCATATGTCTTGATCTCAAAGGGTTGCTTCAGTTCTGGTAGTGAAATTACTAGGGATGAGCACAAACATTGCTTCAAATCGTCAAACACTTATTGTTGGGACCGGCCCCACACAAATTTTTACCTACCACCACCCCTAGTTATTTGGTAGAGGGACCATGCAATATGGGACAATCCCAACATGAATCTGCGGTAGAAATTGGAAAGGGCCAAGAAGCTTCGAAGCTTAGTGAGCGTGGTTGGGGTTGTCCAGTCACAGATGACTTGGATCTTGGCTAGATCCACATGTATGCCATGCTGATCAATGATGTAGCCTAGGTAATGGACCCTATACATGCCGAAGGACTATATTTCCAAGTTGGTGTATAGCTTGTGTTGCCACAAGTTGTGCAGAACCTGTTGAATATGCTACAATTGTTCTTCCCAAGACTTGATGTAAATGAGAATGTCATCCATACACACGACTGTAAAAGTATTGGTGAATGGTCACAATATATCTTCCATCTTTGTCGTGAAAGTGGTTGGAGAATTTGTCAAACCAAAGGGCATGACCAACCATTCAAAAAGGCCTTCCTTTGACCTGAAGGAGGTCTTCCATAAATATGTCTGTTCTATCGGGACCTGGTGGTAGCCAAACTTCAGACCAATCTTATTGAAGTATTTGGCCACCGTGAGTTGATCAAGGAGGTCATTGTTTCGGGGAATTGGGTACCGATTTTTTATTATAATTTTATTTAGAGATGGTAATCTATGCAGAGTCGCGAGGTTCCATCTTTCTTCTGTACCAACACGATTGGGCTCCCGCAAGGTGATGAGTTGCGATGGATGGGCCCCTTGTGGAGAAGATCTTGGATCTGTCACTTCATCTCCTCATTCTCTAACATAGAGCGGTGATACACTGGCCCATTGGGTAGCGGTGCATCGGGGGCCAGATTGATGGGGTGCTTGACCTGTTAGTGCAGAAAATACCCCGATAGGTGAGGAGAAGATATCTGAGTATTCTTCGACGACCTTATATACTTGCTTATGCTGTGTGGAGAGGTCAGTTGTAGAGACCCTGGATGTGGATATGATCTTTCTCTCATTCCGAGAGTGAATCACAAAGAATACAAACTTCCCCGTATGAGAGATGACCTTCCTACATTGCTTGGTAGAGATCAAGGAAATAGCACTAGGTGGGACTGCCTCGGGTATCCTTTATAATTTCCTGTTCAAAGTAATAATAACACTATAAGGCCTAAACTCATATACAACATGGCATTTCCATAAATAAGGTTGGACCAAAAGAACATCACAAAATTTGAGAGGAGCAACATCACACAATACCATGTCTTTGAAGGGCTTGATGTCGTATGACAATTGACATTGTTGGTTGACGCAGAGATCACTTCCTTGGCAGAGCCATCCAATGGTGTAGGGTTGTGGGTGTGGCATTGCCAGCACGACCAACCACTTGAAAACCTCTGCTAAGATGGGGTTATTCTTCCTACCACTATCAATGATGAAGTGCAACGGGGTGCCTTTTACCCACATATGTGAGTGGAAGAGGTGCTCTCCTTCTTCTGGCTCATCTAGTTCATCAGGTTGGAGCTTGGTGGTAGCAACAATGGCACTGGGTTCTATGTCAATGATCTATCTTCCCATTTATGGCTCTGACTCAGAGTTAGAACCTGCATCTGATTCAAAGGCTTTTACTTCAGCCACCAATGATTGCTTTGAGCGAAAGTCAGCAGTGTTATGCCAAGGTTTCTTATAGAATTCGCACCACTTCCCGATATCTTTCTTTGTCTTTCTGGTGTCCTTCTTTGCTTGTGGCTTGGACTAGTTGCCCTGATACTATCCATATTTTCTCTGTCCTTTTTTATGTGGGTTGGGGCCGCTGTTTTCTGGATTTTGCTGTGAGGGGTTCCTGAGCCCAAATTGCTACATCTTTTGTTTGAGCTTCTTTTCATTTTTGACGACATATTGGTAGGCCGCGCCCAAGGACAAGATGTCCATAAATTCCATTTTTGTCTAGATGTGTCTATGCAGAGAACCATGATACTTGAGCACCAGATATCACTCTGAATCTTTGATACCTAGCGTGGTGCGCAAAGTATCGAAGATATTTGTGAACTCTGGCACTGCTTGGTCTCTTTCTTGCCGCAGTGTGGTCCATTTGGTATACAAGTCGTCATAACTTCCAACAGGGTAGTATTGTTCCTTAATAACATCCCTGAAGGATTCCCAGGTGGTCGTGACTGTAAATAACGATAGTTCCTCTATTTCATTTTTCTCACAGAAAGTTTCCCACCAATCTTTTACATGGAAAATGGCTTTGAGGAGTGCAAAAGTAATATTTTCTCTATTCGAAAAGTTATGGAAAGAAAAATACTCTACTAGTAGATTGAACCACTTGTCTACACCATATGCATCTATATGACCTTTAAATACAGGAATATGGAAGTTTAATTGTTCCTTGAAGTGGGCGGCGCCTCCGCTCAAAGAATATGCGTTGCTTGTTGGTAGCCGCTGAAGGATTTGAGCGAAACTATCCATCATCTCGTTCCTCTGTTGCGTGAGGGATTCCTAAAGCAACATTTTGAAAGGATCTTCTGTCCCATCATATTTTTTTTCTCCTTCCATGAGAGGTCGCTTGGGCATGTGAGAACTTTGGTCCTCAAGATAAACAAGCTCGAGACCCAATTCTTTATACTCTGACCTTGTTGGGGACATACATTAAGATGACAAGGAGAAGACCACTCTGATACCAGTGATCCATATTTTATGAGTAGAACGAAATGACTACCGATTATTAATAGATGCTTAACATAGAATAACAGAGATACAGTAAAATTGGTTTTCTATTCAATAAGGAAATAAGATGAAATTGTAAAATGCAGTGGAAAACAAGCTTGTTGGAATGGTGGCGGCTTAGCTCTGAGAAAATATGTGACAGTTGCGCTCATTCACAAGAAAATGATGACAATGAGGCTCTGAAGGTATTTTTACAATAAACATGAGTGTCAAAAACCCTAGACATCCAAAAACCTAACCCTAGGAGATGAAGCACCAAAAGTCATGTGGGCCCTGTTTGGGTAAGTCAGTACATCAACTTCCCGGGGTTGTAACTTTTGCATACGATCTTCGGTTTAGGCTTATGATAGGCCATTGGAAAGATCTGTCCGAGGAATACAACTAGTGAAAAAAATTTCAATAAGAATATTGTTGATCGAAAGATACACAAAAAAACGTCGTTTAGGGCCTCAAAACAGTTCCGGAAGTTTAGGACCTGAAAAACTGCTAAAAATAGTAAATTACCAAAATTTCTAGAAAGTTATATTAAGACAGCTAGAAAAGGTGGGTCGCCACTCATATCCACCTGGGTCAATCCTCCCTCCTTAGGAAGCAATGGTCTCCATTGAGTTGAGTTCCCCCATCAAATTAGGAAATTTGTGCTCAATTTGGCCCCGGCTGAGCCACTTGCCTTGGTGTAGGAGATGCCTTGCTTTGACGACTTGATAAAGTTGGATCCTTTGTTGTTGAGTTCACTTGATCAGTGTGTCCACAATCTGATCATTGGATGCCTATTGTATGCAGTCGGGGTTGAACTCTGTTGGTGTCAGTTGTTCTTCTACGTCTGAGGTGTCTAATAATGGTGGGAAATAAGGCCAAAGGAGGTTCACGTTGAACACTCGGTGAAGGCCAAGGAAAGGAGGAATGCTGAGATCAAAAGAATTATTCCCCACAACCTTGGTGATGGTGTACGACCCATAATGGAGTGGTCGAAGCTTCCGATGGGTTCCCATAAGGCATTCTTTCTGCAAGTGCAACCAAACTTTGTCGCCCACCTGAAACTTATGTGGAAAACGATGTTGATCATGGTGTTGCTTTTACTTGTCATTGGACTTCTGTAGGATATACCCAACATTTGGTAGGTGGTGGAAAAGTTTGGGTCTGTCTCATAGATTTGGGGCCATCCATAAGTCTCATGGCCGCAAGAGTCTAGCACCGTGGTGAGTGCCGTGATTGGTTGTCTACTGAGGTAATCACGATGCGGTTGGTGCTTCTTGTTTTATACTTGATGTTGAGGTGGAATTGTTGTAAGTATGTGGACCACATTTGGTGACAATCATTTTGTAATTTTCCTTGTGTCTGCATGAAATGCAGTGGCTTATGATCGATGTGGATGATTGTCTCCTTCCCAAGAATGTAACGTCTCCACTGGCGACAGGCTTGCACAATGGAGTAAATTTATTTGTCATAAGTAGGGTACTTACGGACAACATATGAGAGTGTCTCACTATGATAGGCCATGGGGTGGTTGTTTTGAGTGAGAACGACGCCCAAAACATAGTCTGAAGCATCTGTCTCGATTTTAAAGTGTTGTTGCAGGTCTAGTAGTGAAAGTATTGGGGCTGGGCAGAAGCACTGCTACAAATCATCGAATGATTAATTTTGGGACTAGCCCCACAAAAAAATTTCCTTACCACCACCCCTGGTTATTTGGCTGAGGGCCCATAAAATATTGGATAATCCCAACACGAATCTGCAGAAGAAATTCAAAAGGACAAAGAAGCTCTAACGCTCAGTGAGTGTGGTTGGGGTTGGCCAGTCATAGATGACTTGGATCTTGGCTAGATCCACATGTATGCCATGCTAATCAACAATGTAGCCTAGTTAATGGAACCTGTCCATGACGAAGGAGAATTTTTCCAAGTTGGCATATAGCTTGTGTTGTCGCAGGGTGTGGAGAACCTGCTGAATATGTTGCAAGTGTTCTTCCCAAGACTTGTTGTAAATGAGAATGTCATCCAGATACACCACTACAAAATTATTGTTGAATGGTCGCAGGATATTGTCCATCATCCTCATTAAAGTGGCTGGAGAATTTTTCAAACCAAAGGGCATGACCAACCATTCAAAAAGGCCTTCCTTTGACTTGAAGGTGGTCTTCCATACATCTGTCTGTTCTGTTGGGACCTGGTGGTAGCTAGACTTTAGATCAATCTTAATGAAGTATTTGGCCCCCGTGAGTTGATGAAGGAGGTCGTCAATTCGGGGAATTGGGTACCGGTTTCATATTGTAATTTTATTCAAGGCCCGTTAATCAATGTAGATTCGCTAGGTTCCATCTTTCTTCTGTACTAGCATGATTCGAATCTCGCAAGGTGATGAGTTGGGACGGATGTGCCCCTTATGGAGTATTTCTTGGATCTGTCGCTTGATCTCCTCATTCTCTAACATAGACCGATGATAGAATAGCCCACTAGGTAGCAGTGTGCCTGGGGTCATATCGATGGGGTGCTTGACCTGTTAGTGCTGAGGTACCCCGATTAGTGAGGAGAAGATATTCGAGCATTCTTTGATGACCTTATCTAGTTTCTTCTACTGTGTGAAGAGGTCGACCACATATACCCTGGATGTGGCTGTGATATTTCATTCATTCTGAGAGTGATTCACGAAGAAGACAAACTTACCTGTCTTAGAAATGACCTTCCTGCATTGCTTGGAAACGATCAAGGAAATACCACTAGGTGGGAATGCCTTGGGTATCCTGTACGATTTCCTGTTCAAAGTAATAATAACACTACGAGGCCTAGACTCATATACAACATGACATTTCCATAAATAAGTTTGGCCCAAAAGAACATCACAAAATTCGAGGGGAGAAACATCACACAATACCTCATCTTTGAAGGGCTTGATGTCGTACGAAAGACGACACTGTTGGCTGACGCGGAGATCACTTCCTTGCCAGAGCCATCCAAATATGTAGGGTTGTGGGTGTGATGTTGTCAGCAGGGCCAACCAGTTGACAACCTTTGTTGAGATGAGGTTCTTCTGGCTACCACTATCAATGATGAAGTGTAGTGGGGTGCTTTTTACCCACATCTGTGAATGGAAGAGGCATTGTCCTTCTTCTGGCTCGTCTGGTTCATCAGGCTAGAGCTTGGTGGTAGAAACGGTGGCACTGGGTTCCATGTCAATGATCCATCTTCTCGTTTCTAGTTCTGACTCAGAGTCAGAACCTACATATGATTCAAATTCTTTCACTTCGGCCACCAACGACTGCTTTGAATGACAATCAACAGTGTTATGCCAAGGGCTCTTATGGAAGTTGCACCACTTCCCGATATATTTCTTTGTCTTTCCTGTGTCCTTCTTTACTTGTGGCTTGGAATGGTTGTCCTGATACTGTCCATATTTGTTATGTCCTTTGTTCTGTGGGTTGGGGCCGCTCTTTTCTGGCTTTTGCTGTGAGGGGTTCCCAGGCCCAAATTGTCACATCTTTTATTTGAACTTCTATTCGATTTTGATGGCATATCGGTAGGCCGCGCACAAGAACAAGATGTACAGAAATTCCATTTTGATATGGATGTATCTATGCAAAGCACCATGATACTTTAGCATGAGATGTCTCTCTGAATATTTGATACCCATCTTGGTGCGCAAGGTATGGAAGATATTTGTGAACTCTGGCACTACTTGGTCTCTTTCTTGCCGTAGTTTGGTCCATTTGGTATACAAGTCTTCATAAATTCCAACAGGGTAGTGTTTTTCCTTAATAGCATCCATGAAGGATTCCCAGGTGGTCATGACTGTAAATAACGAGGGTTCCTCTAGTTCCTTTTTCTCACAGAAATTTTCCCACCAATTTTGACATGGGAAACGACTTTGAGGAGTGCAAAAGTAATATTTTCTCTATTCAAAAAGTTATGGACAAAAAAATACCCTTCTAGTAGATTCAAACACTTGTCTACACCATCTGCATCTATCTGACCTTCAAATAAAGGAATATAGAAGTTTATTTGTACCTTGAAGGGGGCGACGCCTCCGCTCGAAGAAGATGCATTGCCTGTTGGTAGCCGCAGAAGGATTTGTGCGAAACTATCCATCATCTCGTTACTTTGTTACATGAGGGATTCTTCAAGAAACATTTTGAAAGGTTCTCCTATCCCATAATCTCTATTTTCTCCTGCCATGAGAGGTCTCTTGGGCGTGCGAGAGCTTTGGTCCTCAAGATAAACAAGCTCGAGACCCAATTCTTTGTACTCTGACCTCGTTGGGGACATGCATTAAGAGGACAAGGAGCAGACTGCTCTGATACCATTGATCCAGATTTTATGAGAAGAATGAAATGAATACATATTATTAATAGATGCTTAACACAGAATAACAAAGATATAGTAAAACGAGTTTTCTATTCAATAAGGAAATAAGTTGAAACTGTAAAATGCAGCGGAAAACAAGCTTGTTGGAATGGTGGCAGCTTATCTTTGAGAAGAGATGTGACAAATGCACTCATTCACAAGCAGATGATTACAATGAGGCTTCGAAGGAATTTTTACAATAAACAGGAGTGTCAAAAACCCTAAATAACCAAAAAAATAACCCTAGGAGATGAAGCGCCAAAAGTCATGTGGGCCCCGTTTGGGTAAGTTAGTACATCAACTTCCAAGGGTTGTAACTTTTGCATATGATCTCTGTTTTAGGAGTACGATAGCCCGTTGGAAATATCTATCTGAGTACTACAACTATTGATGAAAATTTCATGAAATCTTTTTTTGGCCTTTTGTAAGATATCCTGAACCTGTTGGCAGATGTGCTGGATCCGCTCAATGAAACAGGTGGCTTTGTCAGCTTCAATTGGAGTAGGATATGAGTCAACCGTGGTGATCGCAAGGGGAAATGAAACATATATGGGACCCAATTGTTGGAATCCAAACCCCACCTGAAACGGGTTTTGGCCAGTTGAGCTATACAGGGCTTGGTTCTAGCTATGATGGACATAGGGAAGACTCTCATCCCATGTGAGAGGGTACTTGGAATTATACATGTGTAGGATATGCACGATTATTCGATTTATGACCTCGGTTTGGATATTTATCTGGGGGTGGAAGGCTGTGGATTTGGTGAGATTGGTGTCCAACAGTGACTAGAGGTTCGACCAGAATGTGTTGAGAAATCGATTGTCCTAATATGATAAAAGGGTTTGGGGGATTCCAAAATGTACCCAAATTCATTCAAAGAAGATCTTGACAGTGGCTTATGTTGTGATGCTCTTCTTGGAGGCAACCGGAATCGCCATCTTAGAAAATCGATCAACAACCACAAAAACACAGTCATTTACCCGCTTGGTGGATGCGAGGCCCGACATGTAGGCCATTGAGATGGATTCCCATGGCCTGTCAGGAGTAGGAAGAGGGGTGTACAGCCCCTGTTTCTTAGTGGTCGATTTGGCAATAGAACATGCAGTGCATGACCTGATATACTTGTTGAGCTCCTGTCGAAGTTTCGGCTAGTAAAAATGGTTATGTAGCATCACCAATTTTTTTTTTACGCCAAAGTGTCCTACTTCCTAACTGTAGTGGGGTTCCTAGATCAGCTTCGCTCACTCGCTTGATGGAACACAGATATGGCCCAGTCGACACAACAACCCATCCTGAAGATGGAAATTATCAACAACTGCATTTGCACCCAACATTTTGTAGGTGGTGGTGAAGTCTGGGTCTGTCTCATAGACTTGGGGCCATCCAGAGGTCTCATGGCCGCAAGAGGCTAGCACCATGGTGAGTGTCATGATTGGCGGTCTATTGAGGAAATCAACGACGTAGTTGGTGCTTCTTGTTTTATACTTGATGTTGAGGTGGAATTGTTGTGAGTATGTGGACAACTTTTGATGGCGGCCATTCTGTAATTTTCCTTGCATATTCATGAACTGCAGTGGCTTATGATCAGTGTGGATGACTATCTCCTTCCCAAGAATGAAATGTATCCACTGGCGGCAGGCTTAAACAATGGCGTACATTTCTTTGTCATAAGTAGGGTACATAGAGACAAAATTTGATAGTGTCTCACTATGATAGGCCACGGGGTGGCCGTGTTGAGTGAGAAAAACCCCCAAAACATAGTCTGAAGCATCTGTCTCGATCTAGAAGGGAAACTGTAGGTCTAGTAGTGAAAGTACTGGGGATGAGCACAAGCACTACTTCAAATCATCGAATGCTTATTGTTGGGACCAACCCCATGCAAATTTTTCCTTACCACCAACCCTAGTTATTTGGATGAGGGCCCATGCAATATGGGAGAATCCCAACATAAATCTGCGGTAGAAATTGGCAAGGCCCAAGAAGCTTTGAATCTCAGTGAGTTTGGTTAGGGCTGGCTAGTCATGGATGACTTGGATCTTGGATGGATCCACATGTATGCCATGCTAATCAATGATGTAGCCCAGGTAATGGACCCTGTCCATGCCGAAGGAGCATTTTTCCAAGTTGGCATATAGCTTGTGTTGTTGCAAGGTGTGTAGAACCTGTTGAATATGTTGCAAGTGTTCTACCCAAGACTTGTTGTAAATGAGAATGTCATCCAGATACACCACTACAAAAGTATTGGTGATTGGTCGCAGGATATCATCCATCCTCCTCATGAAAGTGGCTATAGAATTTGTCAAACCAAAGGGCATGACCAACCATTCAAAAAGGACTTCCTTTGACTTGAAGGCGGTCTTCCATACATCTTCCTATTCTATTGGGACCTGGTGGTAGCCAAAATTCAGATCAATCTTACTGAAGTATTTGGCCACCGTGAGTTGATCAAGGAGGTCGTCGATTCAGGGAATTGGGTACTGGTTTTTGACTGTGATTTTATTTAGGGCTCGATAATCAATGCAGAGTCGCCAGGTTCCATCTTTCTTTTTTACCATTACGATTGGGATCCCACAAGGTGATGAGATAGGATGGATGTGCCCCTTGTGGAGAAGATATTGGATCTGTCACTTGATCTCCTCATTCTCTAACATAGAGCGATGATAGAATGGCCCATTGGGGAATGATGCGTCGAGGGTCAGATCGATGGGGCGCTTGACCTATCAGTGTAGAGGAACCCTGGTAAGTGAGGATAATATATCCAAGTATTCTTCGATGACCTTATCTACTTACTTCTGATGTGTGGAGAGGTTGGCCAGAGAGATTCTGGATGTTTCTATGATATTTCTCTCCTTTCGAGAGAGAATAATGAAGAAGACAAACTTCCTCGTCTGAGAGATGACCTTCCTTCATTTCTTGGCAGAGATCAAGGAAATAGCACTAGGTGGGACTGCCTCAGGTATCCTATACAATTTCTTGTTCAAAGTAATAATAACACTACAAGGCCTAGACTCATATACAACATGACGTTTCCATAAATAATGTTGGCCCAAAAGAACATCACAAAATTCGAGAGGAGAAACATCACACAATACCTCGTCTTTAAAGGGCTCGATGTCATATGACAGTCGACACTCTTGGCTGGCGCAAAGTTCGCTTCCTTGGTGAAGCCACCCAATGGTGTAGAGTTGTGGGTGTGACATTGTCGGGAGGTCCAGCCGCTTGAAAACCTTTGATGAGATGAGGTTATTCTAACTACTGCTATCAACAATGAAGTGCAGTGGGGTGCCTTTTACCGACATATGTGAATGGAAGAGGTGCTCTCCTTCTTTTGGCTCATCTGGTTCATCAGGATAGAGCTTGGTGGTAGCAACAGTGGCACTGGGTTTTGCGTCAATGATCCGTCTTCCCATTTCTGGTTCTGACTCAGAATCAGAACCCACATCTGATTCAGAGGCTTTCACTTTGGCCACCAGTGATTGCTTTGAGCGACAGTCAACAGTGTTATTCCAAGGGCTCTTATGGAAGTTGCAACACTTCCTGATATATTTCTTTGTCTTTTCGGTGTCCTTCTTTGCTTGCAGCTTGGAGTGGTTGTCCTGATACTATCCATATTTTCTTTGTCCTTTGTTCTGTGGGTTGGGGCTACCCTTTCCTAGATTTTGCTGTGAGGTGTTCCCGGGCCCAAATTGTCGCATCTTTTGTTTGATCTTCTGCTCTATTTTGATGCCATATCAGTAGGCCACACCCAATGACGAGATGTCCAAAAATTCCATATCAGTCTGGATGTATCTATGCAGAGCACCACGATACTTGAGCACCAGATGTCGCTCTGAATCTTTGATACCCAGCTTGGTACGCAAGGTATGGAATATATTTGTGAAATCTGGCATGCTTGGTCTCTTTATTGCCCCAGCGTGGTCCATTTGGTATACAAGTCGTCATAACTTCCAACAGGGTAGTATTGTTCCTTAATAGAATCCCTGAAGGATTCCCTGGTGGTCGTGACTGTAAATAAGGAGGGTTCCTCTGTTTCCTTTTGCTCACATAAAGTTTCCCACCAATATTTGACATGGGGAATGGCTTTGAGGAGTGAAAAAGTAATATCTTTTGTATTCGAAAAGTTAAGGACAGAAAAATACCCTTCTAAATCAACGTTGTTTAGGGCCTCAAAATGGATCCAGAAGTTCAGGACCCGAAAAACTACTAAAAATAGTGAATTACCAAAATTGCCAAAAAGTTGTTTTGAGCTATTTGTAAAAGGTGGGTGACCACCGATATCCAGCTGTATCAATCCTCCCTCCTTAGGAATAAATGGTCTCCATTGCGTTGATTTTCCCCATCAGATGAGGAAAATTCTGTTGAATTTGGCCTTGGGTGAGCTACTTGTCTTGGTGCAGGAGCTGCCCTACTTTGACGACTCGATAAAGATGGATCCTTTGTTGTTGAGTGACCTGGATCTCTGTGTCCACAATATGATCACTGGATGTCTGTTGTATGAAGTTAGGGTTGAGCTCTGTTGGTGTCATTTGTTCTGCTACGTTTGAGGTGTCCAATAATGGTGGGAAATAAGGCCGAAGGAGGTCCACGTTGAACATTGGGTGCAGGACAAGGAAAGGAGGAATGTTGAGCTCAAAATCATTATCCCACACAACCTTGGTGATGGTGTACGACCCATAATGGAGTGGGAGAAGCCTCCGATGAAGTCCTGTAAGGCGTTCTTTCTGCAAGTTCAACCAAAACTTTTCGCTCACCTGAAACTTATGTGTCACCCGATGTTGATCATGGCGTTGCTTGTACTTGTCATTGGACTTATGTAGGATATCCTGAACCTATTGGCGGAAAGTGTTGGATCCGCTCAATGAACTGGGTGGCTTTGTCAGCTTCAGTTGGAGCAGGACATGAGTCAGCCGCAGTGACCGCAAGGGGAAGTGCAATATCTATGGGACCCAATGGTTGGAATCCCAACCCCACCTGAAATGGGCTGTGGTCGGTTGAGCTATGCAGGGATCGGTTGTAGCTATGTTAGACATAGGGAAGACACTCATCCAAATTGCAAGGGTGCTTGGAATTAGACATGTGCAGGATATGAATGATCATTTGATTTACGACCTCGGTTTGGCCATCTGTCTGGGGGTGGACGGTTATGTATTTGGTGAGCTTGGTGTCCAATAGTGACAAGAGGCTCAACCAGAATGTGCTGAGACATCGACTGTCTCGATCTAAGACAATGGTTTGGGTGATATCAAAATGTACCCAGACTCATTCAAAGAAGAGTTTGGTAGTGGGTTCTATTGTGATTCTCTTCTTGCAGGCAACCAAAATCGCCATCTTAGAAAAGTGATCAACAACCACAAAAACACAGTCATTTCCCTGCTTGGTGGACGGGAGGCCTGGCATGTAGTCCATTGAGATGGATTCCCATGGTCAGGAATAGGAAGAGGGGTGTATAGGCCCTATTTCTTAGTGGCTGATTTGAAAATAACGCAGGTCGTGCAAGACTTGATATACTTGATGACCTCCTGTCAAAGTTTCGGCCACTATAAATGTTTTTGTAGCATCACCATTGTCTTTTTGACGTCAAAGTGTCTTTCCACCTGACTATAGTGGGATTCCCAGATCAACTTCACTCGCTCACTTGATTGAACGCAAATATGGCCTAGTCGACACAACAACCCATCTTGAAGATGGAAATTATTGACAACTGCGTTTTCACTTAGCATTTCGTAGGTGGTGGCGAAGCCTGGGTCTATCTCATAGAGTTGGGACAATCCATAGGTCTCATGGTCACAAGAGTCTAGCACCGTGGTGAGTGCCGTGATTGGAAGTATACCGAGGCAATCAATGAAATGGTTGGTGCTTCCTATTTTATACTTGATGTTGAGGTGGAATTGTTGTAAGTATGTGGACCACTTTTGATGGCAGTCATTCTATAATTTTCCTTGTGTCTTCATGCACTGCGGTGGCTTATGATCAGTGTGGGTGATTGTCTCCTTCCCAAGAATGTAATGTCTCCACGAGAGGCATGCTTTCATAATGGAGTACATTTCTTTGTGTAAGTAGGGTACTTATGGACAACATATGATAGTGTCTCACTATGGTAGGCCACGGGGTGGTTGTGCTAA
Source organism: Picea engelmannii (assembly GCA_009831015.1). Lineage (NCBI taxonomy): Eukaryota > Viridiplantae > Streptophyta > Pinopsida > Pinales > Pinaceae > Picea > Picea engelmannii. Next base: position 26,616 of record ML819395.1, read on the forward strand.
GTGAGAACAACGCCCACAACATAGTCTGAAGAATTTGTCTTGATCTCAAAGGGTTGTTGCAGGTCTTGTAGTTAAAGTACTGGGGCGGAGCACAAGCGTTGCTTCAATTCATTGAATGCATATTTTTGGGACCAACCCCACTCAAATTTTTCCTTACCACCACCCCTAGTTATTTGGCTGAGGGCCCATGCAATATGGGAGAATCCCAACACAAATCTGTGGTAGTAATTGGTAAGGCCCAAGAAGCTCTGAAGCTCAGTGAGTGTGGTTGGGGCTGGCCAGTCATGGATGACTTGGATCTTGGTTGGATCCACATGTAATCCATGTTTATCAACTATGTATCCCAGGTAATGGACCTTGTCCATGCCGAAGGAGAATTTTTCCATGTTGGCATATAGCTTGTCCTGTCACAGGGTGTGTAGAACCTGTTGAATATGCTACAAGTGTTCTTCCTAAGAATTGTTGTAAATGAAAATGTTATCCAGATACACCACTACAAAAGTATTGTTGAATGTTCACAGGATATCATCCATCATCCTCATGAAAGTGGTTGGAGCATTTGTCAAACCAAAGGGCATGACCAACCATTCAAAAAGGCCTTCCTTTGAATTGAAGGCGGTCTTCCATACATTTGTCTATTCTATCAGGACTTGGTGGTAGCTTGACTTCAGATCAATATTACTGAAGTATTTTTCCCTCGTGAGTTGATCAAGGAGGTCGTCGATTTGGAGAATCGGGTACCAGTTTCTGACTGTAATTTTATTTAGGGCCCGGTAATCAATGCAGAGTTGCTAGGTTCCATCTTTCTTCTGTACCATCATGATTGGGCTCCCACAATGTGATGAGATTGGATGGATGTGCCCCTTGTAGAGAAATTCTTGGATCTGTCGCTTGATATCCTCATTCTCTAACATAGAGCAGCGATAGACTGGCCCATTGGGTAGTGGCGCATCGGGGGTCAGATCGATCGGGTTCTTGACCTGTCATTGTAGAGGTACCCCAGTAGGTGAGGAGAAGATATCATATTATTCTTCGATTACCTTATCTACTTCCTGCTGCTATGTGGAGAGGTCGACCACAGAGACCTTGGATTTGGCTATGATATTTCACTCATTCCAAGAGAAAATCATGAAGAAGACAAACTTCCCCATATGAGAGATGACCTTCCTGCATTGCTTGGCAGAGATCAAGGAAATAACACTAGGTGGGACTTCCTCGGGTATCCTATACAATTTCCTGGTCAAAGTAATAATAACACTATGAGGCCTAGACTCATATACAACATGATGTTCAGATAAATAAGGTTGGCCCAAAAGAAAATCACAAACTTCGAGAGGAGAAACATCACACAATACCTCATCTTTGAAGGGCTTGATGTCGTACGATAGTCGACACTATTGGCTGACGCGGAGATCACTTCCTTGGAAGAGCCATCCAATGGTGTAGGGTTGTGGGTGCGGCGTTGTTAGCAAGGCCAACCGCTTGAAAACCTCTACTGAGATGAGGTTCTTCTGTCTATCGCTATCAACGATGAAGTGCAACGGGGTGCCTTTTACCCACATCCGTGAATGGAAGAGGTGCTTTCCTTCTTTTGGCTCGTCTGGTTCCTCAGGATGGAGCTTGGTGGTAGCAACGGTCACATTGAGTTCCATGTCAATGATCTGTCTTCCCATTTCTGGTTCTAACTTAGATTCATAACCCACATCTGATTCAGAGGCTTTCACTTTGGCCACCAACAATTTCTTTGAGTGACAATCAACAGTGTTATGCCAAGGGATCTTATGGAATTCGAACCACTTCCCGATATCTTTGTTTGTCTTTCTAGTGTCCTTCTTTGCTTGTGGCTTGGACTGATTGTACTGATACTGTCCATATTTTCTCTATCCTTTGTTTTGTGGGTTGGGGCCACCCTTTCCTGGATTTTTCTATGAGGGGTTCCCAGGCCCAAATTTCCACGTCTTTTGTTTGACATTCTGCTCGATTTTGACGACATATCGATAGGTCATGCCCAAGGATAAGATGTACATAAATTCCATTTCGGTCTATATTTATCTATGTAGAGAACAACGATACTTTAGAACCATATGTCATTTTGAATCTTTGATACCCATCTTGGTTCACAAGGTATGGAAGATATTTGTGAACTCTGGCACTGCTTGGTCTCTTTCTTCCCACAGTGTGGTCCATTTGGTATACAAGTCATCATAACTTCCAACAGGCTAGTATTGTTCCTTAATAGCATCCCTGAAGGATTCCCAGGTGGTCATGACTATAAATAATGAGGGTTCCTTTGTTTCCTTTTTCTCACAGAAAGTTTCCCACCAATATTTGACATTGGGAATGGCTTTGAGGAGCGCAAAAGTAATCTTTTCTCTATTCGAAAAGTTATGGACAAAAAAATATGCTTCTAGTAGATTCAACCACTTGTCTACACCATCTGCGTCTATCTGACCTTCAAATATAAGAATATCAAAGTTTATTTGTACCTTGAAGGGGGCGGCACCTTTTCTCGAAGAAGATGCGCCGCCTGTTGGTAGTCGTCGAACGATTTGCGTGAAACTATCCATCATCTCATTCCTTTGTTGCATGAGGGCTTCCTAAAGAATTTTTTTGAAAGGATCTCATGTCCCATCATATTTATTTTCTCCTGCCATGAGAGGTCACTTGGGCATGCGAGAGCTTGGGTCCTCAAGATAAACAAGCTCGAGACCCAATTCTTTGTACTCTGACCTCATTGGGGACATGCTTTAAGACGAAAAGGAGAAAACCGCTCTAACACCACTGATATAGATTTTATGAGAAGAACGAAATGTCTATAGATTATTAACATAGAATAACATAGAATAACAACGATACAATAAAACTGGTTTTCTAATCAATATGGAAATAAGCTTAAATTATAAAATGTAGCAGAAAACAAGCTTGTTGGAATGGTGGCGACTTATCTCTGAGAAGAGATGTGATGGCTTTTCTCATTCACAAGTAGATGATTACAATGAGGCTATTAAGGAATTTTTACAATAAACAGGAGTTTCAAAAACCCTGGACATCCAAAAACCTAACCCTAGGAGATGAAGCGCCAAAAGTCATGTGGGACCCGTTTGGTTAAGTCAATACATCAACTTCCCGGGGTCGTAACTTTTTCATACGATCTTTGTTTTAGGCGTACGATAGCCCGTTGGAAATATATATTCGAGGACTACAACTACTAATGAAAATTTCATGAAAAAAAATTACAATAGAAATATACCCAAAAGAACGTTGTTTAGGGCCTCAAAACGGATCTGAAAGTTTAGGACCGAAAAAACTGCTAAAAATAGTAAACCAAAATTACGAGAAAGTTGTTTTGAGCCAGAAAGGTGGGTGGACATCGATATCCACCTGGATCAATCCCCCCTCCTTAGGATACAATGGTATCCATTGCATTGAGTTCCCCCATCAGATGAGGAAATGTTTGCTGAATTTGGCCCCGGGTGAGCCACTTGCCTTGGTGTAGGAGTTTCCCTGCTTTGACGACTCAATATAGCCAGATCCTTTGTTGTCGAGTGTCGTTTATCTATGTGTCGACAATCTGATCAATGGATGCCTAATATATGCAGTCGGGGTTGAGCTATGTTGGTTTCAGTTGTTCTTATACGTTTGATGTGTCCAATAACGGTGGGAAATAAGACCGAAGGAGGTCCATGTTGAACACTGGGTGCAGGCCAAGGAAAGGAGGAATATTGAACTCAAAATTATTATCCCCCACAACCTTGGTGATGGTGTATGACCAATAACGGAGTGGGAAAAGCCTCTGATGAAGTCCTGTAAGGTGTTCTTTCTGCAAGTGCAACCAAAATTTTTTGCCCACCTGAAACTTATGTGGCACCCGCTATTGATCATGGCACTACTTGTACTTGTCATTGAATTTCTGCAGGGTATCCTGAACTGGGTGGCTTTGTCAGCTTCTGTTGGAGCAGGATATGTGTCAGCTATGGTGAGTGAAAAGGTAAGTGCAACATCTATGGGACCCAATGGTTGGAATCCCAACCCCACCTGAAAGGGGTTATGGTCGATTGAGCTATGTAGGGCTCGGTTGTAGCTATGATGGACATAGGGAAGACTCTCATCCCATGTTCGAGGGTGCTTGGAATTATACATGTGTAGGATATGCATGATCATTTGATTTACGAACTTAGTTTGGCCATATATTTGAGGGTGGAAGGCCATGGATTTGGTGAGCTTGGTGTCCAGCAATGACCAGAGGCTCCACCAGAATGTGTTGAGAAATTGATTGTCCTGATCTGAGACAATGGTTTGGGGGATTCCAAAATGTACCCAGAATCGTTCAAAGAAGAGCTTGGAAATGGCTTCTACTGTGATGCTCTTATTGCAAGAAACCATAATTGCCATATTAGAAAAGCGATCAACAACCACAAAAACACAGTCATTTCCCCACTTGTTGGACAGGAGGCTCAACATGTAGTACATTGAGATGGATTCCCATGGCCTGTCAGGAGTGGGAAGAGGGGTGTACAGTGCCTGTTTCTTAGTGGTTGGTTTGGAAATAGCGTAGGAAGTGCATGACATAATATACTTTCTGACCTCTTGTTGAAGTTTTGGCCAGTAGAAATGTTTCTGTAGCATCGCCACTGTATTTTTTACATCAAAGTGTCCTACCCCCTGACTGTAGTGGGCTTCCCAGATCAGCTTTGCTCGCTTTCTTGATGGAATGCATATATGGCCTAGTTGACACAACAACCCATCATGAAGATGGAAATTATCGACAACTGCGTTTTCACCCAACATTTGGTAGGTGGTGGCAAAGTCTGGGTCTGTCACATAGAGTTGGGGCCATCTAGAGGTCTCATGGCCGCAAGAGTCTAGCACCGTGGTTATTTTCATGATTGGCGGTCTACTAAGGCAATCAACGACGCGGTTGGTGCTTCTTGTTTTATACTTGATGTTGAGGTGGAATTGTTGTAAGTATGTGAACCACTTTTGATGGTGGTCATTCTATAACTTTCCTTGTGGCTCCATGAACTGCAGTGGCTTATTGTCAGTGTGGATGATTGTCTCCTTCCCAAGAATGCAATGTCTCCATTGGAGGTATGCTTGCAGAATGGAGTACATTTCTTTGTCATAAGTAGGGTACTTACGGAAAACATCTGATAGTGTCTCACTATGATAGGCTAGGGGTGGTCGTGCTGAGTGAGAACGATGCCCACAACATAGTCTGAAGCATCTTTCTCTATCTGAAAGGGCTACTGTAGGTCTGGTAGTGAAAGTACTGGGGTTGAGCACAAGCGTTGCTTCAAATAATCGAAATCTTATTTTGGGGACTGGTCCCATGCAAATTTTTCCTTACCACCACCCCTGGTTATTTGGCTGAGGGCCCATGAAATATGGGAGAATCCCAACACAAATCTGTGGTAGAAATTGGCAAGGACCAAGAAGCTTGAAGTTCAGTGAGTGTGGTTGGGGCTGGCTAGTGACAGATGACTTGGATCTTTGTTAGATCCACATGTATTCCATGCTTATAAATGATGTATCCCAATTAATAGACCTTGTCCATGCCAAAGAATCATTTTTCCAAGTTGGCGTATAGCTTGTGCTTCCACAGGGTGTGAAAAACTTGTTGAATATGCTGCAAGTGTTCTACCCAAGCCTTGCTGTAAATGAGAATGTCATCTATATAAACCACTACAAAATTATTGGTGAATGGTCGCAGGATATCATCCATCATCCTCATGAAAGTGGCTGGAGCATTTGTCAAACCAAAGGGCATGACCAACCATTCAAAAAGGCCTTCATTTGACTTGAAGGTGGTCTTCCATACATCTATCTATTCTATAGGGACCTGGTGGTAGCCAAACCTCATATCAATATTATTGAAGTATTTGGCCCCCATGAGTTGATCAAGTAGGTCATCGATTTGGGGAATTGGGTACCGGTTTTTTACTGTGATTTTATTCAGGGCCCTATAATCAATACAGAGTCACCAGGTTCCATCTTTTTTCTGTACCATCAAAATTGGGCTCCCACAAGGTGATGAGTTGGGACGGATGTGCCCCTTGTGGAGAAGTTATTGGATCTATTGCTTGATATCCTCATTCTCTAACATAGAGCAGTGATAGACTGGCCCATTGGGAGGTGATGCGTGGGGGTCATATCGATGGGGTGCTTGACTTGTCAGTGCAGAGGTACCTCAGTAGGTGAGGAGAAGGTATCTGAGTATTCTTCGACGAACTTATCCACTTGCTTCTACTGTGTGGAGAGGTTGGTCGCAGAGACCCTAGATGTGGTTGTGATATTTCGCTCATTTTGAGAGAGAATCACGAAGAAGAAAAACTTCCCCATTTGAGAGATGACCCTCCTGCATTGCTTGGCAGAGATCAAGGAAATAACACTAGGTGGGACTGGCTCGAGTATCATGTACAATTTCATGTTCAAAGTAATAATAACACTACGAGGCCTAGACTCATATACAACATGACGTTTCCATAAATAAGGTTGTCCCAAAATAACATCACAAACTTTGAGAGGAGAAATATCATACAATACCTCGTCTTTGAAGGGATTGATTACGTATGACAGTCGACACTATTGGCTGATGCGGAGATTGCTTCCTTGGCAGAACCATCCAATGTTGTAGGGTTGTGGGTGCGGCGTTGTCGACAGGGCCAACTGCTTGACAACCTCTTCTGAGATGAGGCTCTTCTCACTACCACTATCAACAATGAAGTGTAGTGGGGTGCCTTTTACCCACATCTGTGAATGGAAGAGGCGCTTTCCTTCTTATGTCTCATCTGGTTCATCAGGCTGGAGCTTGGTGGTAGAAATGGTGGAACGGGGTTCCATGTCAATGATCCGTCTTCCCATTTTTGGTTCTGAATCAATGTTAGAACCCTCATCTGATTTAGAAGATTTCACTTCAGCCACCAGTGACTGCTTTGAGATGTAGTCAACAATGTTATGCCAAGGGCTCTTATGGAAGTCGCACGACTTCCCGATATATTTCTTTGTCTTTTCGGTGTCCTTCTTTGATTTCATCTTGGACTGGTTGTCCTGATACTGTCCATATTTTCTGTGTCCTTTATTCTATGGGTTGGGGCCGCCCTTTTCTATCTTTTGCTGTGAGGGGTTCCCGAGCTCAAATTGTCGCATCTTTTGTTTGAGCTTCTGCTCAATTTTGACGACATATCGGTAGGCCACGCCCAAGGACGAGATGTCCAAAAATTACATTTCATTCTGGATGTATCTATTTAGAGCACCACGATACTTAAGCACCAGATGTCACTCTGAATATTTGATACCCATCTTGTTGCGCAAGGTATGGAAGATATTTGTGAACTCTGGCACTACTTGGTCTCTTTCTTGTTGCAGTGTGGTCCATTTGGTATACAAGTCGTCATAACTTCCAACAGGGTAGTATTGTTCCTTAATAGTATCCCTGAAGGATTCCCAGGTGGTCGTGACTGTAAATAACGAGGCTTCCTCTGTTTTGTTTTGCTCACATAAAGTTTCCCTCCAATATTTGACATTGAGAACAGTTTTGAGGAGCGCAAAAGTAATCTTTTCTCTATTCGAAAAGTTATGGACATTAAAATACCCTTCTATTATATTCAACCACTTTTTTACGCCATCTGCGTCTAACTGACCTTGAAGGGGGCGGCGCCTCCGCTCAAAGAAGATGTGTTCCCTGTTGGTAGCCACTGTTAAGTACCTATACCAGATCTGGAAATATAATCACCACAAATACTGAATACACAATAGATCCACAAAACAATATAGAATAAACCACACTATATTATTGCCAAACCCTTGAGGTAGGGCAACACTGTACAATGGATCCTATTATGGAAGGGATCCTCTCCTATTCACTTGCCTCTTTGAGGGGGCATTCTCCTATTGAGCTATCGCTCCACAATAAAATATTTCTCTTCATGTCTCATTACATTTCTTG
>ML819395.1:49897-62744 GCA_009831015.1 Picea engelmannii
TTTTTTACCAAAATTTTATCACAAGGTAATCCCAAAATTAACCCCTCTGTTACTATGAAAAATTATGTTGATTTGTATGATACTACAAGTGATGCTTATAGGGATGAAACCCTGCTAGGGTAATTTGTAGGGTGGGTTCTCCATGAGGTTGTCATCTATAATTGGATTAGGGAATATTAGGAGTCCTTTGGTTGGTGTTGTGTGAAAACTAGAAGCCTTACAAATGCTTCTTCCTATTTTAGTTTGTTAACAAGGACCACATCACAGCATTTTTGAGACAAGATATTTGGATTTGTAAGAATACCTTGGTGGTCCTCTCTACCTGGTCTGAGATAGGTTTCTCCACTAACCAAGTTGCTCAACTTTCACACCCACTATATGTGGAATTAATCAATATACCAATGCAAATGAAGATCTTTTCCGAGAAGATTTTGACCACACTAGGAGGGTTCGTACTCCATGAGTTGTGTATATTTTTAACCATAGGCCCTATCGTAGGGTTTTGATCAAACTCGACATGTCAAAAGTTTTGGAGTGTGTCTATATAAATATTGAAGACAAAAAAAATCACTAAGGCATTGTGGTATATTAACTCTCCCAATATTTTTTTTTCTACCAGAGTCTAGATCTTCTGATTCGAGACTATCCCCTAATGAGCTAGCCTAAGCCTCAACAAAACTAACCTCCACTGACTTTCCATAGCCCCAATGGTACCTATTGTGCTAGAAACAACACCTTCCCATAATTTATTCTCTTCACTTCTGAAACCATTACTTTAATAGAAGAAGTTTCCCCCCCTCTTAACTTTTTCCATTACAACTTTTGATGGAAACTAATCACTCAAGAATGACCATAGTTAAAAATACTGCCCAAAACTTCATATCGTAACACTCTTGTTCCCCCATTACCATCACCAAATTTTTTTGTTTTAAAATAAAAAAGGGGGGAAAAACATCTAGTCCCCAATTATTCTACACACCATGTTATTTTTTCACAGTATTGAGGATCCAAGGTATCATTGTAGCTTCCTTGTAGGGCCCATTCCCCTTTGTAAACTTTCACATATTTTTTTGTGGTTGTTCTTGCTTGTTAGCAGGTCCAACTTACCACTCGACCCCTAGTAAAGAAAAATTGGATAACATTTGATATATTCTATGGGGCGATGTGGTAACAATCATGTTGTCATATCTACCTAAAAATGGTTATGGGTCATTTTCAGGGCGATCGAATCTCAATTTACTATCCTCGCGGTTGGTAACACATGAGTTGTATTATTGACTCTCGGGTAGAGATTATGTACCAAACATTCCCATTTCGATTATAACCTTGGGTTTTCGACACCCTTCCCTTTGAATAACAACCAACTCCTTAGTGATGGAGCAGTGAAATCTTTTCTTCCCATAGATTTGACCATAATCAACTTTATCCAAGGGATATCTAAATCTCACAATTTTGCAATAAAGGGATTTTCAAATATTTTTCATGTTTATTACCCGATTTTATGTGAAAAAATGGAAAAATATGTTTGTTGTAATATAATGTGTTTCTTGTAGGTTCATTCATGTTTGCATACAAAAGGAGGGTTTAAAAACTTGATAACACCCCTACTATTGAGATCTTGTCTAGTAGAGAAGAAGAAGATGCTAATATAGACACCCCAAGACCGATATATAATGACATACAATGTATCATTGATAACGGCACATCTTTCAGATGGGGAGAATTCTATCAAATGTTCAATAACCAGACTTTCCCCCAAGTGTTGGAAAAGGACCTAGACCTCAAGGTATACAATGGTATCAGAAAATACATGTTGCATAGGATAGCAACTCATGTAGTGGTTTTTCCTTGTGCACAATCCATCTCTTGGATCATTAAGCATGCTCACATAAAGGATAGACTGATAATAAATGCACAGGGAAAACCAAATGCTTCTTTCCAACCTTCGGTAATCACTGCTTGTTATCAATTGTCCAAGGGAGAGTTGACATTGGATGATGAACTAGTAAATGGATTCCCTCACAAACCCATGGACTTCATGAAAATCCAGTGGGAGTCCAATAAAACGTTCAATAGAACAGGAATTCAGAAGACTACCCTACAAATTTTCTCAATCTTCCATACCAGTATGTGGCAGCCATGATATGTAGAATTTATGGAGATTCGAATGCAAAATAGTTTAAAATATCATGGGTGCCTCTCATCCATTACATCACCACTTCGGTATCCTCCTTCAATTGGGTTGATATTATGTGTTCAATGTTGGCACAAGCAATCTCATCTACAAGCATGTGGCCCTAGGAAATATCTCAGTTTTCACATGGCCTCATATCTATTGGACATGATGTGTTTGGTTCATGCATACCCGGAGATGGGTTGGGCATGGCATCCAAACATCCTTCCCATCCATGTCGATTGCAAGATTCTTTGGGAGCATAAATATTGTTCCGAGTATCAATGGATTTTTGACAAGTTTTTTATTCCCCTATTTCAACTATTGTTCTACGCACTTGTGCCCTGCATGTTAGATAAATCCCATGCCATAGTAGGAAGAGTTGGATACTAGTACCTACTTGAATATGACACATATATCAAAGTCTAAATGGCCACCAAATCCCCTCATATGCTTCCTAAATTTGTTCATGACAAGATGGTTTTATAGAAGATAACCTACCAAATTGTGATACATGGAGTAGGTGCAACTCTGAACAGGGACAAGAAACTGATATGGCCACCTTTTTTGCTATGGGTTGGATCTTATTATTTCAAGTATATTAAAGAGGCCTAGGCATAAGTGGACACCTTAGCCTCTTTTCATTTTGGTGAAGAAATATTTTGCAAGCATGACCCCTTGAAATCCATCACCACACATTGCCAAGATTGCAAATACATGTGGAGTTATGAATTAGAAGCATGGGAAGAGGAAGACATCCATCAAAGATAAAAAAATATATGTCAAGGTAATTAATAACAAGAGGCAACTCCCAACATTGAGGAAGAACACAAGATGAACATATAGCTAGAGTTGTAGAGGAGGAAAGAAAGAAGATGTTAGAAGAAGAAAACAGAGTAAAGGTTGAGGCTAAGCAGAAGAAGTGGTAGAAGTAGAGGCAACAAAAGAGAGAAAGAATAAAGAAGAAGAAAATACGAGAGAAGAAAAATCAGTTGCAATTGAGGCAGAACAAAGAAAGAAAGAATCAGAAGTTGCAGCTGAACAAGAACCACAAAAGAGAAGAGGGGAAGAAGAGATGAAGAGGAAACAAGAAGAGGAACAAAGCTTAAATTCTTGGACATTTATATCTCAGGATAGTCCCCTGAACAGAGGAAATTTCCCATTGGGAAAGTTGGGGTTGGGAGCATACACACCATCAAAATGCTGAAAGGTATTCAACCTAAACTCTTTTAGATTCGACAAAGAGTCAGGAAAAATCATACAACAGAAAATCAACACGTTGCATGTTGCTAGAGTGGCCCCTCTATCAATAACAACAAAGACAATTGTAGTCGAAAATATCAAATATGACAATCTGTATATTTCTTCATCTGACATGGCCTTCACGCAAGCATCAGGACAAAACGTGAGAAACATGATGCAAGAAATAAAGGAGTATAAAGAAAGAATAAAGACCTTGGACGAAGAAGTGAAATATTACAAAGGTGATCAAACCAATGTCCAAGAATTTAGAACAAACACAGAAGGAGTGAGAAAAGAGATTCACAATCTAGCTAAAGAGATGTATGTAGGACTACAAGGATTCTAGAAACAAGCTTTCTACATTATGGAGCAACTAGAAAAGACTCAAGCCAAGAACGTGGAATTCATCGGGATATGCACATGTTTGGATGAGTTAAAGAAGTGGATAGAAGACAACCCAGACACCCTTACAATTCTACTGAGAATGAGAAACTAGGAAAGTGAACTAAACTACGTGGTTCTCGCCAATTTCCAACAAGTGAGGGAGAATCTAGAATAGAACTTAGAGAATTCACTCGACATATTCTCTAAACTCCACAAGGTTTCTATGATTCTATCCATCGAATGCCATCTACCTCACATTAGTGAATTGGGCCAATTTAAGTCGAATGAATAGGTACACCTAGAGCTGGAGGAGAATATGCATGCTAGGGAGACAATCATCAGAACTTCAAACTAGGTAACTATCACCTTCATGGATGAGCATCTTGTAAATGAAACAAGAGCTCAAATCATGATTCAAGCTTTCCTGGCCAACTTGAAAAGAGATATGAAAATCCTTTTCCAAAATTTACCATCCCATGAAGTCACATTAGAATCCCTGTTATATCGCATAATCATATCAATCTCAGGTGATCACAAAATATGGGAATCCTATATCAAAGACAAAGACAAAGGAGAATCTTAATTCAAATTTGAATTTGATAATTGCATATTGTAAATTTTTTTTGAAAAATAAAAAGAAACAAAAATAGGGAAGATGAAAAGTTTTGTAACTGTCACTCAGGAAGTCAATAAGTCCCAAGAAGTAGTTATCAAGCTGAGTTATTAAATGAAAGAGAAACCATTTTGAAGGGGCTCTTCAACTCTATAAATTTTGGGAGAACTATTTTTTTTTGCAAGTAATAGTGAGAATCCCTCAGGGCCATTTTGACATAGAAACACAATTTTCCTTATATCTATTGGTTGTGAACTACTTCCAGCTAATGTTCGTTTATTGTGAAATGTTGTAAGATTACATTTTTCATGAATACAATTTTCTTGCATGAATGCATGTCCTTTAACAGTATTTGTTGGTCTCTTATATTAATGTTCTGAGATGATGAATAGGTAGGCATAAATGAGTTAATGTAGTATACTTTTGTTTGCATATGTTTGTTCATGTATGTGTTAATAGTCTTTGTGCTTTTAACATATTTATGAATAAAGGATTGTATGCAGGGATTATAGGCATTCTTATCTATTCATTCATTATATTTGTTTCTCCTAGATAGGATACGATAGAGTAGATTTATTTTCTACATTTAGTATAGTTTACATCTACATACATTTCCATTCCCTCATTCCATCAACCAATCATTCAACCCTCATACCAGTAATGGTAGCCATGCCAGAATTTGGATGGGACTCCTATTCCAAATGTTGTGAAGTCTATTTGGGACCTCATGCCAGGGAGTACCCTTGATACTAGAGGGGGGTGGATTGAAGTGGTGAGTAGAAATAAAGGAAATGGACTTGCCAAGATCCCTCCACCAAAGGATATTATGCCATCTAGCTTGGCCCAATCCCTGACACCTCTGAGACAGAAAAAAGTGTCTCATAAATGGTATTCCTCAATAGAGATGGATTCATAGGGCTTATTCCACCCCTTGCCTCACCAATGTTGAAACTGTGAGAGGCGAATATAGTTGATGGCCTACTCAAAATATATCGACCAATCACTATCTGAGATTAGATGAAACAAAAGACGATTCAAGCTTCATGATTGACCTCTTTTGATGCTCTCCATGGCCTCAATGACAATGAGGAGGAGATGCGAGATATTATTGGTTCTCAATGAATTTTATCTCCTAGAATGTTCCAAGATTAAGTGTCCCTCAGATAAAATATACCACCCACCAAGTTTTTCCTACAACCAACAAGGTTAATTTCTTATGTTTATAAGAAGTAAAAAATAGTGATTTTATTTTGAGAATGACTTTAACTGTTATCTGATCAGGTTTCAATTTTTTTTTCCAATCACACTGAAGCCAAAGGTAGGCTTGCCATTCTCATTGCTCCCCACCTTGATAGGGTTGAAATTGACTAAGGAGAAAAACCTTCTCAATGTCTTCTGTTAGTATTACTCAATTTGGATGGTTGTAACCTCAACCTCACTAACATTTATACTTCAAATGATTCACGTAAGAGAGAAGTGGGTTAGTGTTGGGTAGTAGATGAAATATTAAATGCCCCCTAGCTTCGTAGTGGGGATTTCAATATGGTACAAGATCTAGAAGATGAAAATGGTATCTCGATGACCAAAGTCTAGTGTGGGGAAAAATCATCTTGGTTATCCCTCAGATTAAAACATGGGTTGTATGACCCCAATGAATGTTTCCATATGAATCGACAAAACTATAGTTCACCTAGAATAACTTCCATCGTGGGCATGGAAGAATTTTAAAGAGGCTAGAATGATCCATATTGTCTAAAACTAATCACTTCTATTGTGATGCTTGTAACATATGGTCAATGTGTGTGTGGTTAGAAATACCACTCTCTCGACCACCAACCAACATGGTTTCATATTTCATGGGAATGTAGAAAATGCATAGGAAAAAAACTAAATACATTATGAATACCTCTCACATCCAAAGTTTATTTTGCATTTCTTGTAACAAAATAGTTTGGAATCTTCTCCCTCAGTTTCATGGGGGTGTGAGATAGATTTTATTGTGGGTTGAAGTTATTTCACAAATTATAGCATTTATGAGAGGATATGGGAATAAATTTTCTACCATCTATTGTAATTGCATCATCTTTGTGTAGAAATAATTTGAGTATTTCTCCCAGAAGTTGCGATATAATAGCTTTAATCTAGGAAAGTAAGTGCAAGTATCCAAGCTACACCACTTATTGAGTGTAAAAAAAAATTGAAGAGGCAAAAGATCCCAAAACTGAGCCCACCTACATTGGCTTTGAGCTAGAGATTGACCCATGCAGTGTTTCTTCAAGTCCCTAGCCATTAAGGAGCTCGGGGAGCAATTAAAAACCCTCAAAGTTAGGGAAAGGAATATCACCTAACAAGAGGTGATTGAACATAAGTTTTTCACCCACTAAAATACAATTTTAAATGCCCAAGATTATATAGACAATAGAAAGTGTGCCATGGAGAATTGTTCAATGCAATTCTCATCAAAGTTTTCAAGGATAAGAAAAGGACACATCACTAGTCCCTAACTTAGGATGAGTAGACAACTATCCTCAAAGAATTGTCAAATGAGAAAACACCTAAAATAGATGACTTCTCATGTGTTTTCTACAAGGCCAATATTCCATTAGGTCTGAAATTTTACAGGTATACAAAGAAGCTTTGAACAAAAAATCCTTGGGAGCCAATATTAATCAAGGTTTCATCAAATTCGACCTCAAAGAGGGTGACCTTTAGTTAATTTCCAATTGTAATCCTATTACCTTTTAAATATCTCATATAAGATACTAGAGAAATCATGGATGTTGCATTTAAAGAACATATTTCCGAAAGTTATGTGGTTGGAATAGATAGGGTTCATCTTATGATGGAATGGTTGTGTATAATTTAAATGATTAAAGACCTCTAGTTTGACACATTTTTTCTTTGGGCTCTAGTAGCCTCAGCCCATGTTTCCATCAACATGAGCATTTTTACAAAAATAGGCATGCATAGGAGCCTTTGACAAGGTTTTTCATTATCCCTATCCTTGTATGTACTAGATAATCAGGTACTTGTGTATTTATTGATCCATCTGGTAATAATGGGATTAATTAAAGGGACTCCCCTCCCAAATACAAACTCAATTTATCTAGTCAATGAGTAATTTTCTTTCAAATATTTCTTGATTATCCTTAAGCACAAGCATTCCTAGGACAACCCAAATGTCTAGACATTTTTTCCTCAACATATAACTCCAAAATTAATGACTTAAAAACCCATGCTACAAGTAGAGCCAACGTCTAACCCCAAACTGGTTGGCTAGCCAAAACTATCACTAGATCCCACTTGCCCAGGTTTATAAATTCTTATGTATTCCATTTACAATCTAGACCTTGCCTAAAGATATTTGGAAGGTTATTATGCAGAGGGTGGAAAATAAAATTGAGAAATTTAATTCCAAACCCTTGGCCTTGGTAGACAAATTCCATATTTGAAGGAATATTTTAAAAACCACACATGTTTATTATTCTTTCTAATGGGTCCCCTTATGATTGACATGTCAAGAAATAGAGCACAATCATAATGAGACAAGAACTGGCAGAAAATGATTTAATCCATTTTCAACATTTTGTATTCATGTCATGTTGTCAATTTATAGTACATGGATTTGACCACTTCTAGATCTAGATCTCACCAACAACTCATTAGTGGATAATGAAGACACCTTATCTATAAATAAGGATGACAACTCATAAGAAGGTGGTCTCAAACTTTGTGATTGTATAGGTACTTGCAATCTAACATCACCCACCCACCCCCCCTCAATCACAAGTCTAAATAATTGTACCAATAAGGAAATATGAACTGGTATCATTACAATATTTAATACAAAACTTCTAAATTGATCTTCGATGAAGATATGTTTGAAAACTGCCAATATGGATGTTGAATGGTTCATTTGAAATGAATTTTGAAAGAGAGTAGAATTTGTGGAAGTGTAAATTTGTCATGTCTAAACATTCCCCTAGTAGTTTGTGAACAAATAAGATCACCATTTTGATATCAATGAACAAATAGGATCACTGAAGTTCTCTAGGAATTTAGACGCAATTAGGTGTTGAACAACATCCCAATGAATAATTGATTTGATTGTAGATGACATGTTGAGTAGACTTGTTTCTATGTTGGAATTCATAAATGTTGATTGAATTTTGATTGAGATGACTTTGAAACTTGAAGTTTGGCTATCATCACTGATATCCCCCCTATCAAGTGCAAGGTAAGAAGATTGGTGAAGGGATCCAAGCTTGAGCTTTTGGATTCTTCAATAACTCTTTCATCATTGTATCTGGTGTATTTTGTTGGTTGACCACTAACTAATTTCATCAATGTCTATGGTGGTTTTGGTTTACCATTAGCTATATTGAGTTGAATAATGTTGTGGTTTTGATTGACCACTAACCATTTTTACAATATACTCCCTCCATAAGGTGAAATAGACTTCAATTTTTTTCATCAGTGTACTCCCCCTTGAGGTGTAGAGATTACTATTCTCTTTAACTCATGGTTGAATTTAAAACATATATAGAATTGGTCCCAAGTCATTCCCAAAATCTTCACCTGAAACAACTATTTGAAAGCCTTCTATTTGTGTGAATTCTCCATGCAATTGTGTCTTTACCTACATCTAAAATAGATGGTAAGACTTATGCATCATCTTGACTTGTTGATTCCATTACCAATATATATTCTAGTGATAATGAATTGTTTTCTTAACATTCATCTTCTTTCGACAGTTTTATTAGAGATGATTTGTCTTCCCACAATGAAAACAAGGATGGATATCAAAACACTAACTCTATGACAATGTTCGCACTCATTATCAACATTCTTAACTTCTTCAAGAAATTGCACACTCATAAACTGAATTGATTTGGAGTAATATGGGATATGAAAGTTGTTTCCTTTGTCATATCATAATCCATGTCTATTTTTGTTAAATAGAAGTTCTTCCCAAGGTCTAAAAATCATCTTGGAAAGATCATTTTGATGGTCTTCAAATTCACATTTGTTCCTACTACTGTCACTTTGTGCTTCTACTTGTGACTCATTTTCAACCAAAATTTCCTTAATCAATTCCAACTCATCATCTAGAAAGGAATCATCAATCATATATTTTGTTTCCTTTATATCCACCATCAAGTCATGTGTATCANCTTTTGGATTCTTCAATAACTCTTTCATCATTGTATCTGGTGTATTTTGTTGGTTGACCACTAACTAATTTCATCAATGTCTATGGTGGTTTTGGTTTACCATTAGCTATATTGAGTTGAATAATGTTGTGGTTTTGATTGACCACTAACCATTTTTACAATATACTCCCTCCATAAGGTGAAATAGACTTCAATTTTTTTCATCAGTGTACTCCCCCTTGAGGTGTAGAGATTACTATTCTCTTTAACTCATGGTTGAATTTAAAACATATATAGAATTGGTCCCAAGTCATTCCCAAAATCTTCACCTGAAACAACTATTTGAAAGCCTTCTATTTGTGTGAATTCTCCATGCAATTGTGTCTTTACCTACATCTAAAATAGATGGTAAGACTTATGCATCATCTTGACTTGTTGATTCCATTACCAATATATATTCTAGTGATAATGAATTGTTTTCTTAACATTCATCTTCTTTCGACAGTTTTATTAGAGATGATTTGTCTTCCCACAATGAAAACAAGGATGGATATCAAAACACTAACTCTATGACAATGTTCGCACTCATTATCAACATTCTTAACTTCTTCAAGAAATTGCACACTCATAAACTGAATTGATTTGGAGTAATATGGGATATGAAAGTTGTTTCCTTTGTCATATCATAATCCATGTCTATTTTTGTTAAATAGAAGTTCTTCCCAAGGTCTAAAAATCATCTTGGAAAGATCATTTTGATGGTCTTCAAATTCACATTTGTTCCTACTACTGTCACTTTGTGCTTCTACTTGTGACTCATTTTCAACCAAAATTTCCTTAATCAATTCCAACTCATCATCTAGAAAGGAATCATCAATCATATATTTTGTTTCCTTTATATCCACCATCAAGTCATGTGTATCAAAAGTAGCCTTAACCTTTTGCATTGGCTCATCTATATCACAAGTTGCAATAGTCTTTTGTATTAGATCCTTTGCATCACAAATTGCATCAACCTTTTGTATGAGGCCATCTATTGCATATGTTGCATCAATAATTTTCTTGATTTGTTTATGATTTTGAATTAATTTAAGCTCAAGTGCTTCAATCAATTGATTTTTCATATTAATTTTATTATGAAGATCAATAACCCAATTATGCAATTCATGTTTGTAGTCTTGTAATTCCTTGATTTCTTGATTGGCATTTTGTAATCGCTTTCCTCCTTTACCAACTTGTGATTTTTCACATGTCACACTTGCTTGTACTCACTCTCTTTCACTTGCTTCTTTAATATCACACTCACTTGCTATTATGTTATTCTTGATTGATTGTTGTTAACAATATTAGGGTGTCGGGTAGTATTGAGAATGCACCCCAACTTGTGGTTTTTGCAATGATTTGTTTTTTATGACCCTCTTGACCTCCTTATTCAAATTTCAGGTCGGTCCCTTCTTACAAGTCTTCTTGTAATCCCTCTCTTTGAAAAAATCAATGACTTGGTTCAACCTTAACCCTATGCTTCAATTTCAATATGACAACAAGCTATTGATTCAAAAGATATGTGAATTTAAAACTATGGATAAATTGAAACATATTTTACATGAATATAGATGATTATTACCTTTGAACTTTTGACAATGCTCAATGAAGATTTGAGTACTATAGAACTCTTAGTTCTATACATTGCATGCTTTGAATGATCAATATTTTTATATTTTTTATGTCATATATGTATGGTTGTATGACAAATTACAAGTATAATTTGAACAATTTAAAACTAGATGTGAATCATCATAAGCATCCACTATACACCACCACATATATCACTATACACCAACACAAATATCTATAGATCCCCTTATTACATTTTTTTGGGTTTTTATATTCTTTGTAGTGAAATTCGAAGGTCGAGGTGGATTGACCAGGTAAATTCGAAGTTGAAGAAATCGAAAGCAAGTTGAAGTTCAAGGTGGATCAACCCGGTAAATTTGAAGTCAAAGAAATTGACAGCAAGTCGAAGGTTGAGGTGGATTGACCGAGTAAAGTCAAAGTCTAAGAAACCAAAAAAAAGTCGAAGAGGTCAACCAAAAATAGGTCGATAGGCGAGCACATGGAAACCGATTGAAGACCGAATGGAGGCCGATTGGAAATCGATTGGTAAAACAAATTAGAGTTGACTATAACATAATCTCGATATTCACAAGATTTGTAGCCAATGATTTGCGAGGATATGTAACCATTTTTTGGGTGCCTTTATTTAGAGTTTTACCTAATGTAAAACATATAAATAATGTGTGTTGTAATGTTGTAAAATATAATCTTTAGAGAAATCATTTTAGAGGTTGTTAGTCATGTAGATGTAAGTTGAATTGGCTACAGGGTTGTTCTTGTGTAAATGATCCAGATTTATGTAGGAACACAATGAAATACATAAATACACATAAACGCGGAGATGCAACAGAAATAAGGCTTCATTTCATTAATAACAAATGACTGAAATATGCTTACGCACAGAATGGAAATAAACTAGCTAGGGCACTGGTAGCTTATCTCTGAGAAGAGATGTTGTTGTTACTCGCATCCGTGAGAAGATGATTACAATGAGGCTCTAGAGGCCTTTTTACAATAGATGAGAATGCCAAAAGTCATATACATCCAAAAACCTAACCCTAGGAGATGAAGCGCCAAAAGTCATGTGGGCCCCGTTTGGGTAAGTTAGTACATCAACTTCCCGGGGTCGTAACTTTTGCATACGATCTCCGTTTTAGGCGTGTGATAGCTCATTGGAAAGGTATCGTCGAGGAGATTCATTTTGGGGGCTAAATCACGCCTTCGGATATCATTGAGAACCTCTATCTCAAAAAACCTTCATTTAGGCCCTCAAAATGGCCCCGGAAGTTAAAACCTACTAAAAATAGTAAATTGCCAAAATTGCCAGAAAAATGTTTTGAGCTAGTTGGAAAAGGTGGGTGGCCACCGATATCCACCTGGATCAATCCTCCCTCCTTAGGAAGAAATGGTCCCCATTGCGTTGAGTTCCTCCATGAGATGAGGGAACTTCTGTTGAACTTGGTCCCTGGTGAGCCATTTGCCTTGGTGAAGGAGTTGACCTACTTTGACAACTCGATATAGCGGGATCCTTTGTTTTCGGGTGTGCTTGATCTGTGTATCCATGATCTGATCAGTTCTGGCTTGTTCCATGCAGTCTGGATTTAACTCTGTTGGTGTGAGTTGTTCTACCATGTCGGATGTGTCTAGTAGAGGTGGAAAGTAGGGCCG
>ML819395.1:67577-79668 GCA_009831015.1 Picea engelmannii
GTAAGTTAGTACATCAACTTCCCGGGGTCGTAACTTTTGCATACGATCTCCGTTTTAGGCGTGTGATAGCTCGTTGGAAAGGTATTGTCGAGGAGATTCATTTTGGGGGCTCAATCATGCCTTCGACTATCATTGAGAACCTCTATCTCAAAAAACCTTCATTTAGGCCCTCAAAATGGCCCCGGAAGTTAAAACCTGCTAAAAATAGTAAATTTCCAAAATTGCCAGAAAAATGTTTTGAGCCAATTGGAAAAGGTGGGTGGCCACCGATATCCACCCGGATCAGTAAAAAAAGAATGTATGATGTCGAATGTGTCTTAAGTGTAGACCAATCTTAGGAATGTAACCTTTTATTCTGAAGGAATAAAACAACAAGAGAGAAAAATGCTCAAGGAATGTTGGTTTTCCCATTTGGGTTTTCAGGGTAAAATCTATGTGTATTGTATGTTTGCTTTGTCATTTACTTTCTTGATTAAATATTTCTTCCTCTCTTCTGCTAGGTTTAGTGTGTAAGTGTTCCTCATTTCCTAACATGTGGTATCAGAGCTTGGTTTAACAACCTTGGATCTAAGCTAAACCCTAAGTATAGTAAGAGTCGTAAGTCAAGAATATTTACATATTGTGCTTAAAGAATGGCGAGTATCTCAAGGATAGAGATCGAAAAATTCAATGACCAGAATTTTGAGCTTTGGAAGCTTAAAATTGAAGATCTACTTGTAGATCGAGAACACTGGACAATAGTCTGTTCAGGTACCATTTAGATAGGTGTGTTGAGGGAATAATGGGAGAAAATCGAGAGAAGGGAAAGGAGTATGATTCAACCTTTTCTTGCATATTTGATACTACTGAATGTCTTGGGTGAATATTCAGCGAAGAAACTGTGGGAAAAGTTGGGGAGCTTGTACCAGTCAAAATCCCTAGTAAATAAGTTGTTCCTTAGGAAGAAATTGTATCTTTTGGGGATGAGTGAGGATAGTTTGGTGTCTGAGCATTTAAATTCATTTAATACCAATATAAGCCAGTTATATTTTTTGGATATTAAAATCACTGAGGAGGAGAAATGTGTTATCCTATTATGCTCTTTGCCAGACTGTTGGGATAGCTTAGTCGTCGCTATATGGATTAATTCAACCAAATTATCGCTAGAAGATGTGGTTTCATATCTACTTTTAGAAGAAATGAGAAGGAAGAACATGCAAGGATCGATCAAAGATGCATTAGTGGTGAGAGGTCAATCGATTGGTAGAGACAAAGGAAAATTTTCCGGTAGAAAGTCTAAGCTGAAGGGTAGATCTAAATCCCCAGTTCAATCGACAACAAGAAGATTCTAGAAATGTGGTAAATATTGACATTACAAAATGGACTGCAAGTTGAAGGCAAAAAAATCCAGTACAATATCCGATGAGAAGCAGCCGAATAATAGAAGACGACTCTAGATAAAGTAGGCGATGTGTACCTGGTGTCGACTAGTACATAGTCAGATCAAGATGTTTAGTTGATCGAATAAGGAACATCCTATCATATGACACCACATAGAGAATGGTTCTGCGAATATGAATGATATGAAGAAGGATATGTGTTCTTGGGGGATGAATCGACAACCAAAATTGTTGGACAAGGAAGATTTCGACTGACACTGCAAGATGGGAGGAGTAACCCTTCTAATTGTGCTACACATTCCATGTTTGGAAATAAACTTGATATATGTCAGCAAGATGAGTGATGAAGGGTTGCACACTCTATTTTAGAAGGATATGTGCAAGATGGTCAGAGGTGTAATGGTCTTAATGAAAGAAGTTAAGATTGCAACCCTATACAAGTTATTAGGGAATGTCGACTCGACTGGGTGAAACAACATCGATGTTCCTGAAGTTGACTTGACTTGACTCGTGCTGAGTCAATTCAACCCGACTCGACAAGTCCTCATCAAAATGAATTGATCATGCTATGGAATGAGAGGATTGGACATATTGGAGAAAAAAGACTTAAATCTATGCATAAAAAATGTATGGTCGAATACTTTCCTGAATGTAATTTAGAAGTCTACTTCTGTGAACATTGTATATATGGAAAAAAAAGTAGAGCGAGGTTCTCATCTGAAGTGATAAGGGCATAAGGGATTCTAGAATTGGTTCATAATGATGTGTTTGGCACTATTTCGGTGCCTTCACTTGGTGGATCCCTATATTATGTCTCCTTCATAGATGATTTTTCCAGAAAGACATGGATATATTTCCTGAGGAAGAAAATAGAGGTTTTCAAGAAATTCAAAGAGTTTAAATCTCTTGTAGAAAACTAGAAAGATAAGAAGATTAAGGTGTTGAGAACTAACAATGATGGTGAATTCTGTGGAAAGGAATTTGATCATTCCTGCAAGTAGTGTGGAATAGCATGCCAAAATACCACACCATATACCCTGTAACAAAATGGAGTTGTTGAGAGAATGAACAAAACATTGATGGACAAAGCAAGGAGCATGCTCAATGGTGTTGGGCTTGCACAAGAATTATGGGTAGAGGCAGTCGACACTGCAAAATATGTAGTGAATATGTCTCCTTCATCGGCGCTAGTCGACACAACCCCACATGAGGTATGGTATAGTAAGAAGCATTTGGTTTCACATCTCAAAATATTTGGTTGTGATGCATTTGTGCATGTTCCCAAGGAAAAGAGGAGTAAGTTGGACAAAAAGGTAGTCAAGTGTATTTTCATTGGATACAAAGAAGGAATGAAATGATATAATCTCTAGGATCCTGCATCAAGGAAAATAGTTTACAATCGATATGTGGTCTTCAAAGAAGTCAGAAGGAAGTTTGAGTCTGAAATGATGGTTCAAACATAGAATAATCCAAAGAAGGTGTGGTTTGAACTAAGGAATGAAGAAGTTGACTTAGATGAGTTGATTGAATCAGATGAAGAGGTGGAACAACCGACCTTGGTTGTAAGGAGGTCAAAATGAGTAAGAAAACCAATCAAAAGGTATATTCCACCAGACTTTCGTTCTTCATTTGTGTTAATTGTCACTGATGAAGAACCCAAGACGATTGAGGAGCCAGTCGACTCAACAGAGGGAAAAATATGGAAGGACACCATGGTTGAAGAGATTGAATACTTGCATAAGAATGAGACATGGGATTTAATTGAATTATTAAATGGAAGAAAACTTGTTGGCATCAAGTGGGTATTCAAGAAGAAAATGAGCATCCCAGGTCAACTCGAGAAATTCAAAGCTCGATTAGTAGCGAAAGGATATTCCCAAGTTGAAGGAGTTGACTTCAGTGAGATTTTTTCCCCTATTGCAAAATTAACTTCCATTAGAGCAATAATGTCTCTGTCTACAACATTTGACCTGGAAATAGAACAAATGAATGTAAAGACAAGGTTCCTACATGGGTACCTGGAAGAAGAAATCTACATGAAACAACCTAAAGGATTTGTAGTAAGGGGAAAGAAATATTTGGTGTGCAAATTGAAAAGATCCCTTTATGGTCTAATGCAATCACCAAGGATGTGGTGCCAAAAATTCGATACATACATCCTTAGTTTGGGATTTGTGAGAAACAAGGTTGATCACTACATATATTCCAAAGAAGAAGGTGGGTGTTTCATATATGTAGCATTGTATGTCGACTACATGTTGTTGATTGGAAACATCATGAACGTAATAAAGGAGGTGAATAAGAAGCTATCCTCCAAGTTTGACATGAAGGATATTGATGCAACAAACTTCATTCTGAGAATAGAGATCAAGAGAGATCGAGCAACTAGAAATATCTAGTTGAACATGAAGAATTATATTGAAACAATCTTGAAACATTTCAACATGCAGGATTGCAAACCTGTGAAGGTGCCAATTTTTGTGGGAGCAAGGCTAACTACTGAACAATGCCCAAGGATACAAAAGGAAATAGAGGGCATGGCACATGTTCCCTATGCAAGTGTTGTTTGTAGTCTAATGTATGCGATGGTATGCACTCGACCAAACATTGCCCGTGCAGTGAGAGTGTTGAGTAGATACATGTCGACACCTGGAAATGAGCACTGCAAAGTTGTCAAGGGAGTATTTAGATATTTGTGTGGAAAAAAAGACTATTTATATGCTACCAAGGAAAACCTGGAGGAGACACTGAATTAAATGTACATGGCTTTGTCGACGCCGACTGGGTTGGAGATCTGGATCACTGAAGATCGACCAATGGATATGTGTTCAAGATGTTCAGTGGAGCAATCAGCTAAATGAGTAAGCAACAAGTGATTGTAGCCTTGTCAACAATAGAAGCTAAATACAAGGCAGCCACTCATGGAAGCAAAGAAGTAGTATGGATGCAAAGGGTGTGTTCAGAAATCGGTCTTGAGCAAAGAGGTATGAAGATAAGTTGCAATATTCAAAGCGTAGTATTTTTGGCAAAGAATCCATCTTATCATTCCAAGACTAAGCACATTGATGTACAATACCATTTCATAAGAGACATGGTGGAAAGTAAGAAGGTGTTGCTAGAGAAAGTATACACGTTGAAAAACATAGTAGACTCTTTGACCAAGTATGTGAGTGTTGTGAATTTCTCTTGGTGCATAGAGGCAATAGGCATTGTTGCCCTGGGTCTATGAACAAGAGTTCATAAATCTCATGGTTTCAACAAAGAAGACAACACGTGGGAGAATGTTGGGTTGTTATATTCTTTGTAGTGAAATTCAAAGGTCGAGGTAGATGCACCGAGTAAATTCGAAGTCGAAGAAATTGACTACAAGTTGAATGTTGAGGTGGATCGACCAGATAAAGTCAAAGTCGAAGAAATCAACAACAAGTCGAAGGTCGAGGTGGATCGACCGGGTAAAGTCAAAGTCAAAGAAATCGACAACATGTTGAAGTCGACAACCGAAAAGAGGTCGACAAGTGGGCGGATGGAAATCAACTAAAGACCGAATGGAGATTGACTGGTAATCAACTGGTAAACCAAGTTAGAGTTGATTGTAATAGGATCTCAAGATTCACGGGATTTGTAGCCAATGATTTGCGAGGATTTGTAGCCATTTTTTGGGTGCCTTTCTTTAGGGTTTTACCTACTATAAATCATATGAATAAGGCATGTTGTAATGTTTTAAAATCTAATCTTTAGAGAAAACATTTTAGTGGTTGTTGGTCATGTAGATGTAAGCCAAATTGGCTACATGGTCGTTCTTGTGTAAAAAAAGAAGGTATGATGTCGATTGTGTCTTAGGTGTAGACCAAGGTTAGGCATGTAACCTTTTATTCTGAAGGAATTTGACAACAAGAGAGAAAAACGCTAAAGGAATGTTGGTTTTTTTGTTTGGATTTCCAGGGTAAAATATCTGTGTACTGTATGTTTGCTTTGTCATTTACTTTCTTGATTAAATCTTTCTTCCTCTCTTCTGCTAGGTTTAGTGTGGAAGTGTTCATCATTTCCTAACATATTTGAGGGTGTTCTAAAAACAATTACAATTTCCTTTTGCATTAGGAAAAGATCATCCTTTTCACTCTTGCCATAAGAAACTTATTTCACTTCTCTTAAAAAGTTACAAACAAAAAATGATAGCATTTTTTTTCAAAACAAATTAACCAACCTTTTTTTTTAAATGTTTTTTTTTAACTCTTTTTTTTTGTTAAATACATTTTTTAATACTATTTTTTAAATACTTTTTTCTTTTAATTTTTTTAATACATTTATTTATAACACTTCTTTTCGACTTTTACATTACCCAACTTAAAAAAAATTACCTCGTTTTCCACTCTTACTAATTTTTTTAATATATATATTTGTAATACTTCTTTATTTTTTTTAATACCACTCGCTAATTTATATTAAAAAAAAATGTTATTTATAACACTTCTTTTCGACTTTTACATTACCCAACTTAATTTTTTTTTTTATCTCGTTTTCCAGTTTTGCTAATTTTTTTAATATATATATATTTGTAATACTTCTTTAATTTTTTTAACACCTCTTGCTAATTTATATTAAAAAAAAATGTGTTCAAGTCACAGAAAGAGTCATTACATGATTCAAAATAAGCCTGTACATTTCAAAATTGGGTTGGAATTTTTCCGTATTTGAAATTGTCTGAACTACTAACCCTGGAATTGACTTACAACTACTACAAAGCCTAATGTACCATGTATAGGATATACCAAGTATCAAAATACAAAAACATAGCATTTTGTTTAAGCTTTGTCTAATGGAGTGCCATCCAGAACTTCTTCTGTGGATTCCAGTGAAAAATTGAGATCTGGAATATGCTTGGGAGGAGTTGGAGACGAAACCTCATCTGAAATTGCCTGATTGGAAGATGGTTGGGCTGAAGAGACAGGTCTGGAGCGAAGTTCCACTACCTCTATACAAATGGCATCCACTTCATCTCGTCGCTGTTGAATTCCCTACCTTTGAGAAATTATTAGATCCATTGCAGTTTTCCACTGGACTAAGGCGTTATGCATGCTGATTTGAAGTGAATTAACCAGATTAACCAGAGCCTCATGTTCCTCATCCTGGAGCTCGCGACGTCATCATGCTATGCCTGACCTCCTATTAGCCATGCTGCCTGCTCGATATCTTGCCCAAATTGCTTTTGAAAAAGGGTCCGTCCTCAAACGACTAGTGGGAAATGTAACCTAGAACACTGGAGTTAAGGCAACATCTAGCTCTTCGCCACCCTAAATCATAATACACTTCTTGTTGCTAAGATCCTTCATGATGGCATGCCGACGGGTGATCAGTTGCCACCCTGGGTGATGAATGAACCACAACATACCCCCACGACCACCGAAGAAATCCCCAAGCATGCGGCAAGACTCTGGTCAAATGATCCATCATTATAAGCAGTGGATGAGGAACACTGAGGGAATGGTGACATCCATTGAGGAGTACGAAGGCGTACCACATCCATTAACTCAGTCACAAAAGACACCTATGATATTGGTCGTGAGAGAGTAGCCATTGAAGAGCGCTTGTGTGAGGGTACGCTAGGGTCTGGAGATGCATGCATTAGAAGGATGGTACAACACCTGTCCTCCTTACCAGCCAAAACATGCTCCAATATTTAATATCGCCCGACATTCCTAGCCTTAGCCAAATGTGTCTTGCGGGCCGACGGTTAATCTTCATAATCACCTTAGATGGTGGGTCCCTCCTATGGGACAATACTTTTATGGGTCTATCCATCCCGACTCGCATTAGGGAATAAAATGTTGAGCATCCCGGCCATCAATTCGTAGAGTACCCAATGAGTCTCGAGTAGCCAAATTAGCAAAGGAATCGGCCTCGATATTATTGTTTCTAAGAACATGAAAACATTGCAGAGTTTGAAATGCCCCTACCTCCGACAATGTTTTGATCATTATGCTTTTAATATTCATGTCATCTGAGAGGGATCGCTTTCTGAACTAGTTAAAAATGACCCCGGAATCTCCAATGATAATCAACTCTTCAATGCCTTGACTCTTTGCTATATTGAGACTTTTATAAAGAGCGTAGGCTTCCGCCTGATTATTGGATGCTATGCCCAAACTCCAAGAGAAGGTTGTTCGAATATGTCCCCTGGGAAGAAGATAACCCCACCCACTCCTACCACCCATTTAATATATCTATTTTTAATACCTTTTTATTTTTTAATATATATATAATTTTTAAGATCGATATTTTTTATTGTCTAATACACTCCGATTATAGAAACTTAATCACTCAAATATGTAGATCCAATTATTTCTCACCAAATTACAGATAAAATCAAATAAAAAATATCCCATAAAAAATAAAAAAGTAAAACTTTTAGAGTATGGATATTTTTAATTCCTCTTTACACTCTTGCACTAACCAACCTCTATTATACCTCCTTTTAACTCTTACCAACCTCCTTTAAACTCTCGCTAACACACGTTGTACAAGTAGAGCACCACGGGCTAATGGAGTAAAACGTAAGGTCAATTTTCAATATATAAAAACTGAAATTTCCCACACTCTTGCATGTGGGACAAAAATTACAAAAACTAAAATCCAAACAAAAAATCATATTACCTCCTTCCAGTGAACTCGTGGGCTGTCGAGCTGAGCAGTTCCGATGGAGACAGGATTGAGCTCCGAATTGGCAGTTTTGGATCCGCCTAATGCTGACGATCTTATATCGTCTGGATACACGTAGCTTGGCACAGTCTATTTTGGTTTCTCACCTTTTGGCTGTTGATTCTTCGTAGCGGTTTAAATCCATGATTCAGCAGTCTCCATATATGACAGATATCTGGATTTGGCGGCTGGAACAAATACAAATGAGGGCTTCTATCGCACAGCGAACAATAATGATCTTTCAGTCTGTCCAGCCCGTGTTTTCCAAGTAGTGTTCGCTGCGCGTGGTGCTGGTTTGTTGTAGGGTACAGCGTATGGGCTCCTCCTTTTAGCGATTTCCAGCTAATGTATGTGGTCTTATTCATAGACAACCAAAAGAAAACAGGTACAGGTGTGTGAAGGAGTAGTCTCTGCTGGAGATCGATGTACAGATCTGACTCCTATTTCAGGCCAGATGAGGGATAACAGCGGTAGATATGCCAGTATTCCTCCAATCAAAACGCCTATGCTTGATTTCCAAGTGATATTTGTTGCGCATGGGCTGGGCGCGAGATTCTTTGCATTGGATCTTTGCACAATGACAGTCTTCCTCTCTGACAGACATGTGTGCATCTCTGGCAACAAACAATGTAGCAACCAACTTGCTCTCTACCAGCGATTTGAACGGGTGTCGAAATCAACCTTGACTGCCTGGTGTAGACTTCTTTTTAGATCGGATCAGTTCAGCCTAATCGGTCTGGGCTTAACGCTGATCTTGGTGAAATCGATTGTATAGCAAGGCACTCCTTTAAGCCATTTAGCGATTCAATGCTGAACCATTGCATTGGTCGATAATATCAGTACAATTTTGTTTTTATTTGATAGCAGAAACCTTGAGAACTATTTTTATTTTTTTATTAACAACCTAGATAATCATTAATAAAAAAATCCAAGGATGGAAAAAGATCAGATCTAATAGACAGTAACAAAATCCCAATTTAAATATATTTCTAAAATTGGAATTCAATTAAAGTATTTTATTTACATAATCAATAACAAAATCATTATACAAATGTTGTGCAACACTAAAGAGTATTTTAAGATTTTGAGTACACAATGCATTCATGCTCAACCTAGTACCTTAACAAAGGTCTTATACCATTAGCTTACCATATCAAACCTCTCATGGATAACTACC
This sequence comes from Picea engelmannii, assembly GCA_009831015.1. NCBI lineage: Eukaryota > Viridiplantae > Streptophyta > Pinopsida > Pinales > Pinaceae > Picea > Picea engelmannii. The sequence goes on from ML819395.1 coordinate 76,830, forward strand.
ATGGAGAAGCTACCAAATCCTTAAAGGAGCTTTAATGCTATGTTAAGAAATACACACAAGCAAGCAAGCACAACAAGAGAACTTGGCACAAAAGGACATTATGAGTCCCTAGATAATCACAAAGTGTGAGACCACCTTTTTATGAGTTGTCATCCTTATTTACAGATGAGATGTTGCCATTATCCACCAATGAGTTGTCAAATCTAGATCTAAAAATGGTCAAACCATGTGCTATTGAGATGAATACAAAATGTTGAGAATGGCATAAATTATTTTCCGCTAGTTCTTGTCTTGTTATGCTTGTGCTCTATTTCTTAACATGGCATATTATCTAGGGTAAAGGCCCTCTTTCATAGAATCAATCGAGAATTGTGATGTACTTGTTGGGACTAAGGAGGCCTAAGCATAATCAAAACAACAACTCAAGTGTACTACCCTTTGTTTGAAATGGGTTGTCCAAGTCATCTTAGCAAATGTACCTTGAAAGTTATTACTATGACATAGACTCAACCAAGGGGTCCCACTAGGAAAGAAGGGGTTGAAGGGGTTATCTTTCCATACCATAATGATTACCCAACTAGGGAAGTTAAAGTTGTTGGGACTTTCATGCTATAAATTGTATGGAAAGCCTAGGAATAAGTGAAACCTTTTCTTTCACAGCGAGAACCTTCCCTCAAAATAGGCCTTTCATTTAGTGACTACAACTTATGGTGGTCTCCTCCAATATTGTTTGAAGGAAAATTGTTGGCTAAGATAGCTTGGTCTTTGGCCTCGAGGATTTTTTGAAGGGGCCTTTAGATGGTCAATGACCTGTTTAATGGTCATTATTTCCCTTGGTTGTCTTGGTTGGAGGTTTGGTAGAAATTTTGACTAGGGAGCGTTGATATGTTTGTCATGGAAAGACTTCAAGGATTGATTCTATACAATTTTGTGCTTAAGGTGGGTTTTCAAGGCTTGAAATCTTGGTGGAGGAACCAAAAGTGGGGCCATACCACTGCCTTTACAAAATACAAAATTGAATTGGGATATAAATGGCTCTACACACAATGTATTCTTGAAGGTTGATTGAACAACCCATGGAGAGTCAAAAGAAAACAAAAAACCTAGCTCTTTAGGTTACATAACATACAAAAATTAGTCCAAAGAACCTAAGAAAGCATTGTTTATCTATTTTTTTTACAATGGAATTCCTTCCAATTGAAAAAATACTACCGTACCTTGTAGTTCCAAGCTTTTATTTCCCACAACATAGGTGTAGTGAGACTCTAAAGCATGTATTCCAGTTCTACCCTTTAGCCACATCTACTTGGGCCTAGACGTAGGTTCTATGCTAGCCATACCTTCTAACCTCCTTCTCATAGAGAGAAACTATATTAGGGGATACAATTTCATGGGCTATAAAACTTGCCTCTGTTTGGTTGCTTGTGCAAACTAAATTAAAATTTACTTTCTAGCATAGAAATAATGCAATGATGTGATATTTAATAAGCATGAGCCCCCGTTACTCACACATATGGGCTAGCCATGTATGTAATTTCAAGAAGATTCTAAATTGTTCAAAACCCTATCACAATTCAGGGTTGAGGAAGTAAAAAACCTACCCCTAGATGGCTATCAAGCTATGCTAAATACCGGGCCACTAGGAGGAGAAGGGGTTCCATGATATACTATTGTATTTTGTTCCATAGATGAGCAGATCAACTAGGAGTGGGAAATTGGAGAGCATAACAGAGGGGGTTAATGTTATGTAGCATCCTAACATGCCATGAGTCTCAAGTAACTCCATAGAGAATGCCTTCTCCTTTGTACTTGCATTATTTCCATATCAGATAAAAGAGAGCAGAGCAGCCTCACCTTCTAGCTGGGTTTTCTCCCGTAAGGGTTTCCCATAGCAAATCTTTGTGTCATTTTGTGGATGGTGTGTGATTGTATTTTACTGTTTTATATTTTCTGCATTTTATCTATTTCATGCATAAACAAAAAATCAATAACTAAATATTTTGGAATCTAAAGGAATTTAACGTTCATAGTGTAGATTTCAGTTTTATTTGTTAGATCTGTTGTGACAAACTGTTCCAATGGAATATTCACAATAGTTTACAGATCATTGTCAAACCCTACCAAGCTTTCCTTGCCATAATCACAATGGAATGGTCAACACAGTGTTGACATATTGGTTAGAGAGTGGTGAGAATGGGGCCACAGTATATCAACACTTGCCACATGGGACAAGGAGTTTCACACCTTGGTCCTTGCTATTTTTGAGGGGCCCATGCTCCCTAAGGCTAATGATGGATGGGAACTACCTCTTAAGGAGCTTTCCACAATTATTGAATGGGGCCTACCCCAAATGATCATAATGAGCTCCATTGAATGTGGATATTTTGGTTTAGTGGTTGTGGCCTTTAACTTTTGGTTACTCCAATGTTATTTGTTTTATATTTAAATGTTCTCACTTAAACCAACCTAATTTAAAACTTTTTTTTAATATTTTTTTACTAGAAATTTTGAAGGTTGTATATGTAACCCAACATTTTTATATCAAAGTGATGTAAATTTAATTTTGATTTTATTAATATTGAAAAAAAAAATTAATATCAAAAACATCAAGCAAGTTAAAAACTCGCAACATACACGCTTTAAAAATAACTTGAATTAGAACTTAGCAAATATGTTCTCCATATCAGATAATCGAAAAATAACTTGAATTAGAATTTAACAAATATGTTCTCCATATCAGACAATCGGGAATAATATCTTTATCAAATTAAGGAAAAGCTATGTAAGGGAATAACGAGACAAATTCCCGTTTGAAAAAACAAGAAATTGAAAAAAAAAA